>JAQBSW010003306.1:0-85575 GCA_029291075.1 Eudiplozoon nipponicum
ATATATATATATATATTATTTTGGAATGCGAGCCTAAATAAAATTCGTAGTAACGTTTTCATGTGCCAAAAGAAAAAAGTAATTTTATCAGATACAAGAACCGATTCTTTCTCATATGAATTATTGGAGTACAAGATCATAGCAACTAAATCAGCTTTTTTACATCAAATGGTGAATACACGTCTGCAGTTGCTCAATAAAGTGTTAAAACCTCACGCGTATCTCCTCCAGACGTAGAATTTAAGTTAATTGTGAAATGCAATAAGAGAAGGAAGTTAGCCATATACGAAGCTTTTTGAAAAAATGCAGCTGGATTTATGCAAGCAGAAGAAGCATGTTCAGGCATTGAGATTGAACTGGAGGTGACGCACGCAATTGATTGGTTGTTCCCTGTCTCTATGTTCATCTTTTTCTATTTTGTTTTTACTTTCAATTAATATATACGTAAATGTTTGTTTATACATATTCGAGTATAATATGAGAAGAAAACGGTACTTGTACATCATAAAATTTATTTTTATTTGTGCATATGGTAATGGTAGAATTACTATTATTAAAGCTAGCATTTCAATACAATATATATATACGAGCAAATAAGTGTTTATAATTATCTACGTATGTGTAGATAGTTTCTAAAATGATTATATTGGGTCTTATGCAACAATTAGGAGATAAATTCGAGAAATCGTCAATTTGTAATTAGTAAAATGAGTAAAAAAATGTGTGCAAAAGAGGCTGTAGCAGTTTCCTTCTAACTGTACATGCTGCGTAACAATTTCCTGTTGTGAGCCTAATGACCTATTTCGAAGTGCGATATCAGAACGCTGTTCAAGGATCTTCAATTCCAAGCGGTAATCGGAAAACCATGAAAAAGCATTGCTGATGAAATAGTGATTTATACTCTGCTAATCGAATTTTTTTCAAATCAAATTCATTAATGCTTTGCTCCACGATTCTATCCGAAACATTTCATTACTAATTGGCTTGGAACAATAATTTATTTTACTTTTTAATCAAGGTTGCGATCTTGATATAAACACCCAAACCATTAAGTACATAATTTGTCAGTATTATCTTAGCATTGTATAATGTGGTAAAGGTAATTTATCCAGAAGACCGGTTTCGTCTTTATTGGGAACTCGTCATGTACCGGCCAGAATTTTCCGCGGACAGTACGTGATGAGATTCCAGTAAAGACGAACCTGGTCTACTGAATGAATTGTCTTTTCCACACTATATAATTCTCAGATTACATTGTAAAATTTATGTACATAATGGGTCCGGTGTTTATATCAAAATCGCAACCTTGATTAGAAAGTAATTGGTATCACCGTCCGCACAACCTATGTTCGTTTAATAATTTATTTTATAATTGAATGCGTTGATTAATTTCAATAAAATATTGTTGAATAGAGACAGCTCTTGCATATTTGATACCAACAAAATAAGTTCTTTTAATGACCCAAAAAATGTTATTAACCTGGATCTAGAAAGCCTAACTGCAATCGAATAAATATTCAGCCTAATATATATTGCATAAAGTTATCATCTCCGCAAAAAGCGCAGAGGGGAACAATACAAATCAGATCCATGGATATATATATATATATATATATATATACATATATATAATTCAAAGAATTATTCCATTTATCCACATAGAGAATCTTTTGTTCAGCAATGGAAAGTTTCACTCACAGTCACTGGCTAATGAATTATGTCAAACATAGAGTTTAAATTTTTCAGTAAATATAACTTTAAACAATGCCTTGTGAGGTAAAGTTTATTTTAAAAACCAAAATCGCAAATTTGATTTGGAGATTTAAAAAAAAAGTTTATGAAATTAAGTGTTCGTCTTGCAAGCTTTTCCACAAAAGTGAGGCAACGGCTTCCAAACGACTCCTTAAACGGACTCACATATTTATGCACAGTATCTCTGTATCATTGCCTAAACTACAAAGGCAAATTTCTCCCACGATCATTGCCTTATGGATTATGGCAATAAGGGGGGTGACATTTTTCTGTAAATATTCTTTTAACCACTGAATTTCGAGAAAAAATTATTTTAGACACCAAAAATTCCAGGTGATTTGGAGATTTTATAAATTGTTACTAGGTTCGTAACACCTAATACATACTTGTATAAAATAGTGTGTTTGACTTACTAACTTTGCCACAAAAGATGAGGCAATAAAACATTATTGATTGCGCGGGTGGTGGTAACAATTCTTTAAATTCAATTTTATTTATTTATTTATTTATTTATTTATTTATTATTATTTATTAAAGTTCTGTTATTTTAATAGAACCAAATTTATAATCTAATTAATTTGTAAAATTATGAAAATTTATAGCACGTTCTCTGTTTCTTTCCTATTCATCTAGTTATCTTATGATAGACTACTTCATTTTAATTAGTCGATTTAAAATTGATATCATTGCCAGTTATTATGTTTAAGTATAACAACTAGCATAGATATCGAAACTAATGTATTTCACAAAAACTGTTTTTCGAGATTTAATAGGTGGTTAAATTTTTATTAAACATATTAACCAAGCATACTTTTTTTGTCGTTCAAGTGAAATAAAATTTATTTTTGGGAAATAAATCGATAAAATTGCCCGAACTGTCTAATGCGCTGTAAATATCGCATTATATTCGTCATGTTTGTAATTTTTCTTGAGGTGTACATTTCTACGCCCAGACAAACCAGAAACACCTTGGTTACAACAGTGTGCGTTATTAAAAAAACGAAACGCTAATTGCCATTAAACGGTGCCTGTCGGAAGTTGCGCGAGGAAAGTGAGTTATGAACAGGATAAAAACTAAGCCATGACTCATCATTTACACGCCCGGCTGTGCTGCACTCATTAGTACGAGCAAATATGATTATAATTAATGAAACATTGCGGGTAATAAAACGTAAGGCCTTCTAAATGGGCGGACAGAATTCACTAATAAACATGTGATAAATGTATAAGACGTGCATAAATTAATTGTGACATGTTTGTAGTGAAAAAGTTGTAAGCTGTTTTGTTAATGGAGAAAATCATCGAGTAATGTCTAAAAATCGTGCGCTAATTTTATAGGGTTTAGGAACAACGCAACTAAAACTTCTTTGAAATCGTACAGTAGAAACGCAGAATTTCTACTGGACCGTACCATTATTTCGATTGCGCTATTAACTGTTTCATCATAATCACTGATAAAAAGTGCTCTAAACTGAAATTTCGTATAAATGCGGGTTTAAACGAACATTGGTTGCGCGGGCGGTGATCATAATTATTTTACTAAAGATTGCGATTTTGATATAAACACCTGAATCCTGCCACTCCAACAGGGTGGCACAGTGGCTAGAGCACCAGAATCCGAAGCAAATGTGCCCAAGTTTGAGTCCTGTCCTTGGCAATTTATGGACAGTACGGGATGAGTTCTCAATAAGGATGAAACCGGTCTACTGAATGAATTGATGAAAAAGTAATTATAATGACTGCCCGTGCAACCAATGATCGTTTTATTATATAAATGTTCATTTCAATACCACTTTCTCATGTAGTGTCGTATCTGATCTATAATGAGAGTGTAGGGATGGTTAGTTGGAACTTTAGGGCTAAAGAGATGCTACATAGGCTAACCAAGAATTATTAGTTCATATATACCTGAAAAGTGTATGTAGTGTGCGGCAGGGTGGCCTAGTGGTTAGTGCACCGGAATACAAAGCAGACGTGCCTAGGTTCGAGCCCAGTCTGCGGCAAATTCTGGACAGTTCGTGATGAGTTCCCAATTAAGGACGAAAACGGTCTACTGAAAGAATTGCCTTTTCCACACTATGCATTACTTAGTTTATAATTACAAATGTATAGGCATAATGGATTAGGTGTTTATATCAAGATGCCAACATTGATTAAAACGTACATATGGCTTTACTTTATATCTTTTGTGTTTAACAAAAATATTCATTTAGTTAATATTTTAATTTCATTATTAAAGTAAACTTGTGAAGGTGAATAAACTGAAATAGGCGGCCGATATTGAACGCCGAAATATATTCAAGAAACTGAATAACGTAGATTCAGTCGGTGTTATTCGAAACACAGAGCAGGTAAGCGTGATAAATCCTATTTCGCAATTTTTTCATTTAAAAAATTCAACTGTGTAGAAAGTCTAAAATGTTGAAAGCAAAATGTTGAATTCTGCCTTTGAAATGATAAAATGTCGTCTTAGGCAATTGAGTTGAATGATTGTGCGGGTGATGGTAGCAATTCTTTAAATCCAGTTTGCCAGATTGAAGTAAACTTTAATCCCATTTCAAAGAACCAATCGTCGTCGAAAACAGCAAGCAAACCTACATCAGTCACGTACTGGGGCATTTCGAACTGTAATCATCCATATATATATATATATATATATATATATATATATATATATATATATATATATATATATATATATATATATATAGATATATATAAGCATTGCGGCGTGATCCTCGCTAGTCAGTTTGCCGTCGTACTCTGATGATTATCATGGACGGTCGAAACGCGTCAGTGCTTGCGACTGGTGGTAGTTTTGCTATGTTGTTCGACGACTGGTTTAATACAATGGGATTGGTGTCTACTTCATGCTCGCAAACTTGATTAAAAGCAGATAATAAGATGCCTATAACAGACACCAACTAAAAAGAAGCGGGAAACGACATCTGAGAGACGCGCGCACACAAACAAACACACAAATACGCGCACACGCGCGAACAATTTACTGGTTTTAACTTCTTTTATGTAATAAGCTAGTCATTCAGGATGCTGCAACTTACAGCTTCCGCTATAGGTATCTCATTTTTCTTTTATTTCTTCGAAAAACTACACCGCTTGGTACATTCATAGTCCCCAGCACCGTGTTCATAAACATAGAATAACTGGATTGTGTACATCTTTAGACAAAATATTGAGCCGATTTGTGCGCATTCTTACCTTTGTCTGCCAGTTGACGTTCGTTGAAGGTGTTAGAGAGGCGGCAATATCTGCTGTCGCGACGACTAAGTAGTAGGCTCGTATGTAGCCACGCGCTTCTGAAACTCTGTGCACACGAAGAACAACCTCGCCCGAGGTGCTGTCGAAAGACACCGGTTCTGGAGGACGAACTTCCAGAGGTGCTGAGAATGCATAGAAAACAAATTTTTTTTACATATTTAGAGATTTTGGTGAGCTTACAAATGAAACATGCAAAAAATATATACGTAAGTCTCATTTAGGCAACGCATTAGCGCAGACGTATTGCCTCGAAAGCAAAATTTACACTCTTGCCATAGAAAAATAATTTTTTTAAATATAATTAATTGATGTCAATAATTATTTAATTGCCCACGGAAGTTTCGTACTTTCAGAGCGGAATCTTCTAAAGCAGAAAATCAGATTATGCGCCTCAGTTACATGACACCGCATGAGTAGCTCCAGTTCTAAAGGGGACGCACCGTCTGAAAATGTTCCTCGCATAACGAAAAAAAGTCTGTGTCTTCTTGAAAAAAACGAATAAAAAAGTGACATATTTTTATGCAACAAAACGCCTGATAAACGTAAACAAATAAGAGCAGATCCTTACAACCACTTAGTAAAGCATCATTCATTTGGACATATACAATAGCTGCCGGATAGCTGAACAGGTTATTTATAAAAATTACCCACAAAACCAGGCGGATTTGCATGTGTCAATCAGTTCAGAAAATGAAAATTTTACATATAGCGGAAGCTGTTAGTTGTGACATCTTTAAACAGCAGCTAAATCAATAACCGAAATTTTTACATGAATTGAATAGAAAGTTAATTGGTATTATGCGCGTAATGTGTACGTCTGAACACTTCCTGACTTTTATTGTACAATTTATGTATTCATTTCAAATTTAGTTATATATAGTTACACATAATGCAATCAAATTAAGTTATGACGAAAAATGGCTTATTTAACAAGACTTTATATATATGTTTTATAATAATAATAATAATAATAACAATAATAATAATAATAATAATAATATTTTTTTCTTTTGGAATGCGAGCCTTAATAAATGTCATATTACCCTATGTGCAATAATTGAAAGTAATTTTTTTCAGATACAAGAACCGTTTCTTTCTCATAATTCTCGCAAGTATCTACAAATGAACAACACTTTATAATAATTATTCTGATTTTGCTTTGTGTAGAATTGAAATTTAAATAAAACAACAAGCACCTGACCTAAATATTCAAAAGTTTCATCAATATGATATTCAAATCGACTGGCCACGAATAACAAAATTCAACAACAATTTACTGGTATCCAGGCAAGACCTAACAGACCCTCAACTAGAATCAACAAACATTCAATCGGATTGGCAACAACCTGAAGAGGAAAAAAGAGATGCACGTACGGTTTCAGAAATGTCAAACAAATATGAGCATTCAACAATGAAAACCGCACACCTTGCGCTATTTCCAAGGGGACAGAACAATATTGGGGAACAAGGTGAAACGAAAGACATCATTGGGGAAAATAACATTTGTACACGTAGCAACCAACGCTGTTACCAAGCGAACAGAAAAAAATTAAGGTACAAGGCGAAAATAAAGACGACATTCAGGTAAAAACTTTCGTACACGTAACAAGCAACGGAACAAAAATTGGTTGCTGAGAGACATATTTAAAGGATAGTAGGCAGTTCCAAGAACAGATGGGCACTAATAAATAGAAATATCTTATCGAATGACATAAAACTTTAAATGTATATAATATGGATTAGACCGATACTAGAACGTGCTTTCGCTACTTGGAATCCATTAAAAAAGGGTTTGTCCAATAAGATAAAAGCTGTACAAAGAAAAGTTGTGAAACAAATTAGTCCTATCTCCTGCACTATATACGCCTCTAGATTACGGTTTGTATCACTGCAAACTTTGTGGTTTCGGAGGATGTGCTATTGCATAAACGTTTTCCATTTGAACCAGTGGACTGGTGCCTATATGAATCCGATAAGAAAGAGCATGAAGTTGGAACTAGATCTGGACATTTGACAATATCTCCTCCTTTGGTGGGGAATGTTGCGGGCAAGTTATTCTCTTTTTCGAAAATCTACAAAATTTATAACCAATTGCCAAAGGGGCTTAGAGAAATGCCTCCATCTAAGATGTCTTTTAAATTTTTATCTACAATCCTGCTGATATTTTTTATTTTGATTATGATAATACTTTCTCATGATTGAATAAAAGACAAGGATAATTGTTATCGGAAACAGAATTTCTTGAGATTTTTATTTCCAAGTTTTGTATTATTAAAATTGAAATGTTATGCATTATACCATCATGTTAGTCAAAAATACATACAATCAATTGCTAGCCATGTTTCTCAATTTTTTGCATAATGTTACACTCGAATTATACCTTAATTTTTCCTATTTTGATGATGAATCTATTACTCCCTTACAGCCGAAATTTCTGATATTGATATATTGTACAGTACAAATAGTGAGATTTACTTATCTACATGAGACTAATTGCACATTTATATGTGATGTGATAACTATTTTTTATATTGTACATTTTCCAATTTTATTATTCGATGGAACATGTGTGGTTTGAATCCAAATAAAGATATTCTATTCTATTCTATTCTAAAATCAAATATATATATATATATATATATATATATATACCCTGAATTGCTTCAGTGTTTCAACCAGGCGCATAAGAATATCGGTTTCACGTTAGAGAACGAAAAAAATGTTTGTCTGCCTTTCCTCGATGTACTATTAATGAAGGAAACTAATGGTAAATTAAACAGAACAATTTACCATAAACCAACCTGGTCTGCACAGTATTTACACCATATCAGTTTTGTGCCATTTAAAAATAAACTATTAACAGTTCGTGGCTGCTTTTCAAGAATCACAGGTTGGCAATTCTAGATTCAAAAAGCAACGAATATAATAAAGCAATAAATTATTTAATGTCTAATGGCTATTCTAGACAATTAACTGAATCAATTATTGAATGGAGAAGTCGACAGAAACAGACGTATTTCGGACCTGATAAGGAAGAAGTCTACCCGGACGTCCCGTTTACGGTGGATGCAGTTTCCAGAATGAAAAACAAGAAATTTGAAGCGGCATCAACACGCACGTTTAATGGTAGCTAAACTACGAGTGTTAGTTAAAGTAATACACTTGACTTTATCAGAAATCAAAGAGCAACAGCCATTAATGTCAATATCGAATATTATTCACAAATATACATGCGCAAATTGTCGATCTATTCACGTAGGCCGATCGACCAGATGGTTAATTACTCGAGTGAGAGGACATTGCTGCCCAAATGCTTGTTTTGAATTAAATGGTGAATACACGTCTGCAATTGCTCAACTCATTGTTGAAAACTCACACGTATGTTCTACGGAAGTGGCATTTAAGATAACTAATAAATACAATAACAGAAGGGGAGTTTGCCAAATGAGAAGCCTTATGGATAAACAAATTGCAGTCGGATTTATGCAAGCACTGAGCTTGAACTGGATGTGATGCACGCAAATTATTGTTTGTTCGCTTATTCCAAACCATCTCCGCGTTTACATTTTTCAATGTTGTTTGGCCTTTCAGTTTATATATAAAGAGATATTCAATTGTAGATACTTGATAAGAGTATGAGTAGGTAACAGTTTTTGTATCTGACATAATTTCTTTTTCTTTTTGCACATGGAAATGGTAGTATGAAAAAAATATATAATGAGATTGGTATTTATATCACGCTTGCAAGTGCGATTTAAATAATTATCACTACTCACGCATTCAATGGTTGTCTAATATGTAAAGCTGTTTTAAAGAAATAAATTTCCGCGATATTGAGTATCACAGAGTTAATTAATCCTTGATTTGCCTAACAATGGGCTGTTCTAGGATGCTGTTGTCAGTGCTTCATTAGATAGAAGACCTAGATTTTTGTATGCACATTCGTATGTGAGATTGTACCTTGCAATTGTCCCACATTTCGTGATCAAATACGTCACAGTTATAGAGTGTAGTGGCGAGTTCTACCGATGAGTCGCCAGCAAGCACAGAACACATGAGAGCACACGTGATTATACTTTCGTTCATGTTGACTTTGGTTTATGCTTCTTGAACTATTTGAACTATTTTGTTACTGCGTATCCTCTGTTGCAAGAATCCGACGTGATCTGATGTTGACATCTTTAAATCGCACCGGGTAGTTGTTCATTAGAAACCGTTTCCTCAGGTAGCCTAGTTATTCCTCGATCTTGTTCTCAGAGAGGATATTCCTGATTTTTTTACTAGGTTGTTGATTAGGTTTGTATTTTTATTGATTTTGATGTTTGTAATGGTCATCTCGATACGAATGGATGTCGGGATTTGTAATGATTGCGTTTGCGTATTGAAATTTTATGTTTAGTTAAATACAATGGGATTGATTTGAAGCTTGATTTTGAAAGGTCGGACTGTTGTATATATATATGTATATGTATATATATATATATATATATAATAATATATATATATATCTTTATTGTACCCATTGTCTTCGAATATTTCACGAATTATCTCTGAGTGGAAGAGCCTCATTAATAGCGGTGGATGATGGCCATTTGTTTCCACCGATTATGCCGTGAGTGGAATTTTCAATTTACCATTTATGGGCGTATAGCTAATGAATTATCTGAATGAATAATGGAATTTTCCAGTGTTAAAGTTAAAATCATGAGGTTGGATGCTAAAGATCAATTGCCAATTCTCTCCAAAACATTATATATATATATATGTGTGTGTGTGTATGTGTTTGTGTGTGTGTGCTAGACATATGCATATATTGAGTTTAGTTACTGAGATATATTTTATGTTTAAAACCAGTAGTGAGTCAAAAAAACAAAATATAAATAAACGGTTTCGGAACGAGGTTACCACATTTGCTTAAATCTGCTATTGTGGGTATTGAGCTGTGTATACATGTGGCAATTGGGCGTGAAGATGAAACGGGGATTTCTGTTCCGAAACGTCGCCAGCAAACAAAAATGTGATAGAACCGCATTTCCATTGGGTCAAATACAAACTAAGCCCGACCGAAGAAAAAACGAAATTGGAAATTGTGATAAATCGGATCTTTGTTAAACTGTGCAAAGCTATTACCCGCGGACGCAAAACGCGGCATTCAAATAAAAGAAATAAATTTGTATTGTTAGATTAAAGACTTACGTCGTTGTGGCGACATACAACTTGTGCGTGCAGTTTCCTGAGTTCCATCTGTATAAACGGCGGTCACACGAGCGTCGTAATTGCCGTTAGCCTTCGCCTGATGCACAACAAACTCGTCGTTTTGCTGCACCGTGAGGCGATGTGATTGTGTGTCGAAGTAGTCCCATGTTCTGTCTCCGAGCTCATTCAAAAACTCGCGGCTTCCATTTAGTTCGATCTGTGCAAAAATAGAAGCAAAACACACAGAGTCGTGCATAGTCGTATCAGACATTAAGGCGGATGTAATTCGGCTACTTTTTGACAGAATTTACGTTTAGCCACTGTTCACATAAAAGCACTTTTAACGTCAATGACGCAAAATAACGTAACTCCTTAAAATATCAACTCAAAACGCCTCAAGACCGTGGGTGGTTGCTCCAATAACTTTTGTGTACTTGTACCTAACACCGATGCAATTTCGCAACCTGTTCCGTTACATAGCGAAAGAGTTGTGTTATGCTCATTGTTGGTCAGTTTTAATTTCTTACCTGATGATGACATTGGAAATTCGAAACACGCCTTCAAGTGTTACTTTAAATACATCAGATGGATGCTTGCGTTGATGAAAATTGTGCTTATTTTTCCCTAAACTGGGCAAACTTGATTTGCAAACCAGCGAGAACAAGGATTTATTAAAGTATTCGGGAGTAGTGTTGAATTACTGCGAAAATTATGACGATAATATTGTGTTTCAGAACGTGATGTCATGCGTAAATACAAGTTTTACACAGACATAAATGGTGAACGTAGCACATTCCTTATAATTACAATAGATTATCTGAAAATACGCGCGGGAACTATAATGTAAAGGCCCTCTTATATTGCAGAATGATTTGTTTATGTATTCAGTTTGCTATAATATTATCTAACATCAAATAAAGAAATATATAATGATATGCAATCGAAACAAACAGCATATAACTGATAAATATTTAATTGAATAATTTCCTGATTACCGCAGAAAATAGTAACTGATACCGATTAAGGCCAGAGTGTATGGATTTACTGGAGTAACAGGTGTTCAGAAATTGTTGTAATTCTCAATTTCGGTGAACTAAAGCATAAATTGATATCCATCAGGTTGGTACCATGTTCCACCTCGGAAAACATAGTGTTAGTACCATGCACCTTTTCGGTACAATAATTTTGGTATCGATTACTAGCACAATAGCCATAGTGTTAGCATGCTTTTAAGACTCGGTATATATATTATATAGTGTGAGTTAGCGTTGAAGTCGCATTGTCGAGACTTTATATGATGTTAGCTTCACTACGGTAGGTTTAAACATTCGTCTAGGAGATTGTACCGTCCTATTATTCCACATTCTTCTACCAAATATATAGTGGTTAAAGGGCGTAAAACTGGCTTCTACTGATGAGTCGCTAGTAAGCACGAATCCAATGTGCATGAGATTAAGGCTTAGGTAATATCACTGAAGTAGCGTTTTTGAAAACTTTACATTAAGTTGAATACAATACTTTAATTATTCGCCTGCATAAAGGAGATTGCACCATCCATTAATGCGCATTAATAATTCAAGTGTGCAGAGGTATTGTGGTGAAGTGCCAGATCAAACTGATGAGCCATCAGTAAGCAATATACGTATGTGTATGTAGAACATCTATTTCATGCTGACTTTGTTTTATCGTTCTCCTCATATTATAACTAACTTATGGATGGGTAAGTAAATACTTATGTATAACTGCGTATGTATTAATTTTTCGCAATCAAAAAAAATATGTATTCCAGTATTAAACATTATATAGAATGTTATCACGATTGCAAAGAAAAGGTTGTAATTGATGTCGATTTAGGCCGGAGTTTAAGACTTTCTGATGTAGCAGGCTTTCACAATCATTTTCGGTCTCAATTTTGGTGACATTAATCACATCCACAAAATCAAACGACCAATACAATTTGTAGGATTTTTTCATATTATGTACAGCGAGATGGCTTGCAACCTGTATTACTAGAGACATTACATGAAGCGAATTGCAGCAGATTTAGTCCACATATATGTAGTGGATTGCGTAATCAAACTGTTCCCTGTCTAATGAGTATCTTTCTAATGGGTTAGCAATGTAATTTCGGCTCCTGTTAGTATTCGAGCTATCTTCTTACCAGGTACGAAATACCTAATATGAGATAGCATATACACCTGCTATTTACAACCAAAAATATCCAACTCTACCAAATTATTTTGATTTAGCGTGGAACGATTTTGTGCATATCTGTGGTGAAGTAGCTCGAATTTCGCCCACAGACGTCTCGCACTACATATGGTGATCCATTTGAATATATGATTTTCGGTCTTGATCTGTTACGTGGTCGCGTGAATTTTACTTCAGCCAGCATTTATACTAACCAAGCTGACAAATCGTAGTATCATATGTTTTGTGTGGCTCTCTTAATTTTTCTTAATTTAATCACCCATGCCTGTACTATTTTTTGGCTTGTTTATTCACACCCAATCGAAAATCAATATTAAGCGATAAATCTGTGTAATGACCACTTATTGATCAAGTAAGCTGTCATCTATAAATGTTTTATTTTCCACGAATTGCTTAACTGCCATTCAGTACGCTTTCGCTAAATCGGACAATACGTTCGGAAATTCGACTAACTTACTTTGGCTGAACAAAAAGCGAATAATTTCAAGACAAAACAATACAGAACTTTGGCACAACTTGCTAAACTATTGCCTTTTGTAACTTTGAACGAAAATAAAGGAGAGAATAGGCCATTCCGTGAATGAAGCAGAAACCTTAAAGCTTATCAAATTTAGCGAAAGTACTGCTCTTATGATAAAAAAGGATAAAGGACACACCCGAATAATGGGACTAATGACACGCTACACTTGAAAACGGTATGGGCGAGAACAGGCTGTATAATTACACGTCCTAGCCTTATGGAAATATAATTATTAATTTAAGCCATCATTTGAGGGCACATATGGAGATAACAGTTATCTTGATTGAAAAAGGTAGTGCGAAGCCGTTACTACAGTTGATTATCCTATTAAACAAGCAGTGATTGCGTGGGTGGGGATAAAAATTCACTAAATCAGGTTTGCGAGTTTGAGATAAACACCAATCATAATGTACTTAACCAGTCCGGTAACATAGCGAAACCAATGGAAATTAGAAAAAGAGTTGGTTATCTTGTCTGTGACACTTTTCGAGAGATCTCATCTCGGTTATTTGATGTATTATAAATGCGAATTTCGGTTTACTACGGTTTTGTAAACTTAAGTTCGAGCTCCGATAACGAAGATGTAGTTAGTACAATTAAACAATCATTGATTGCGCTGGTTGGAATAACAACTCACTAAAACAAGTTTGCGAGCTTGAAGTAAACACGGATCTCATTACATTTAACCTGTCGTCGAATGACAGCAAAACTACCGTCAGACACACGTACCGACACGTTTCTAGCATTCTTAATCATCATCATGCATATATATGCTTTGCGGATTGATCCTTGATTGTCAGTTTGGCGTCGTGATTGCGAGGAAATCAAATGCCTGATAACGCAATTTATTATCGTGTCTATGTCACTTCTAGAGATAAAATTCGCGAGGTCGTTTTTTAATATAAAAAATACAAATTTCGGCTTCATTCCGGTTAAACAGTTTTCCAATGATGAATAGACAATTTGGAAACACTTAACCAATCACTGATTGCGCGGGTGGTGGTAACAATTCTTTAAATAAAGTTAGCAAGCCTGACGCAAACATCATTCCCATTGTATTTAACCAGTTCTGGAACATCATACAATGATGATAATCATCATGGAAGGTCGAAACGCGTTAGTACGCGTGACTGACGGGAGTTTTACTATGTTGATCTATGACTGGCAAAATCCAATGGCATTGGTATTTACTTCAAGCTGCAAACTTGATTTAACGTATCCCTATCACCACCGCACAATCAATGATTGTTTAATTTTATTATCTATATAAATGTGGCGAAAGCAGAAAAACCATCAATTTCTGTGAATGCATAGAAATTGTGCTGCCGAAATTTCCAGTCAAGTTCAATGTATGCAAGACTGCTAGAGGTGAGAGCCGCATATCTAACTTTGATTTCCATGTATATTCAATGCGGTTTGGTCCTTGATAGTCAGTTTGCCGTCGTACTCTGATGATGATCATGGAAGGTCGAAACGCGTCAGTGCGTTGCGGCTGGCGGTAGTTTCTCTATGTTGTTCGTGCGTATAGATAACTACAATGGGATTGGTGTTTACTACATGCTCGCAAACTTGATTTGAAAAATTTGGAAACACATAAGTTTGTATAACAAACGGTGTATTCACCATGCTTTGTGATTTGATTCGCGTTTATTTTCAGTTTTCAAACTTGATCTAAATAATGGAATTAATTGCTGGTAATTCTTACTTTTATAACATAAAACTGCTAAAAGTTGTACTTATATTTTCTCTTAAATATGCATTAAAACTGATATTATAAACTGAGCCATTTTTATGACACTAGATAAACTCTATTTGTAAAATGTCGCGTAGCAACAAAATTATGACGACTAAGTTGATTTATAAAAAATATGCTCAGTGGAAACAAAAAAGGCAAACCTGTTATGATCATATGAAAGTTATGAAAAATCAGATAAGCGGCTCTCACCTCTAGTAGTCTTGCATACATTGTACGTGACTGGAAATGTCGGTTGCACAATTTCTATGCAGTCACGAACATTAGCTTTTGTATCCTTCGTCACACATATAAATATAGGTAATACGTTTACGCAATCAGTTATTGCGCTGGTGGTGGTAATAATTATTTAAATTAAGTTTGCGAGCTTGGAGTAAACACCAATCCCATTGTAATCAATCAATCGTCGATCAACATAGCAAAACTAACGCCAGTCGCAACGCACTGACGTGTTTCGACCTTCTATGATCATCATCATCAGAGTACGACGAGACAGTGTGTGCGACTTGCGGAAGATTTGCTATGTTGTTCGACGACTGGTTAAATATAATGTAATTGATGTTTACCCCAAGCTCGCAAAATTGATTTAAATAAATATGACTGTGAGGGTATTTTTCAAACAAAGGCAATTGGTCTAGCGTCTCTGTTATTATCTCAACAAAATACAAATAATCCAATTCGAATGTGTTGGGAAATCACCTCATAGGAGTCAGAGAACATGCAATATTAAATTTCGGCACTCCACTGGATGGCTAAACGATGTCATGATTACGGCTTAAATGTGATATTTGATAGCAATCTGGTCATAGTATAAGGCTTTTCTAGATTAGTATTTGTTCAAGAATAGTTAGATACTGTTTTTCGCGCAGAGCTAATATATATGAAATTGTGAATTAGGTGTTGCGTACCTAGTAACAAATTAGTTGAAATAGGATGTGAAGGACAAACCAAAGACAGCGTGAACGGAAAGTATAATATCATGTAAACATTCGTTTCATGCTTACTGGTGACTCATCAGTAGGAGCCGGTATTACGCCCTTTAACCACTATATTTTTTGGTGAGAAACTTTTGGCTAAAAAACCATGGTGTTGGTAATATTTACAAGATCGGAATATATAGGCAATACAATTAAATAAAAATTGATTGCGCGGGTGGTGGTAACAATTCTTTAAATCAAGTTTGCAAGCTTGAAGGATACACCAATCCCATTTTGTATTTAACCAGTCGCCAGTAGGCACGAAACGAATTTACACGTAAGATTATTCATTCCATACATACTAACTTTGGTATTTTCTTCAGGCCCCAGTTGAAAAAATTTGTTACTATATGCGCAACACCTAATACACAATTATATATATATATATATTCTTTATTATGTTCATTACCTTCGAATATTACATTAGCATATTTCTAATTAGAATCAATGTGTTTTTTTTCTCTCCTAATCAGAAATATAATTATATATATATATATATATATATATATATATATATATATATATATATATATATATATATATATATATATATATGTTAGTTCACAGTATCAAACAATATCTAACTGTTAATATAAATTGGGATTGGTCTTTATTTCAAGCTCACAAACTTGATTTATGATACACTTGCCTGTTTTAACTATAATTGATTGCGCGGGTGGTGGTAACAAGTTTGCACATTTAAGACCGAAGTGCAAGTATCCATTGAGTAATGACACATTTGATAATTACGTTTCTGCTCAGACGAGCTGCAGCTTTACAGCTATTAAGTCGGTCATTCACATATTGTTGAAAATTATCCGAATCCATGCTAAACAAGTAAGAAAGCAGGTTACTCTTCAACGAATTTTTTTTGGTGCGTGATCGATTAGCACTTTAATTTGTGAAATAATCCGATTGATCCGCATTTCTAAGTACGCGTTGAGTTGGGCTTCGTGGTGGCTGGATGCTGGTTTGTCCCAGTACTCCGATGGCTTCCACACCAATTGTACTAACAATCGAAAATTAGTTACGACCTAACCTTGGCTGATTGGCATCTTGGTACTTCATTTTTGGTGCGTGGTCGATTAGCACTTTAATTTGTGAAATAATCCGATTGATCCGCATTTCTAAGTACGCGTTGAGTTGGGCTTCGTGGTGGCTGGATGCTGGTTTGTCCCAGTACTCCGATGGCTTCCACACCAATTGTACTAACAATCGAAAATTAGTTACGATCTAACCTTGGCTGATTGGCATCTTGGTACTTCATTTTTGGTGCGTGGTCGATTAGCACTTTAATTTGTGAAATAATCCGATTGATCCGCATTTCTAAGTACGCGTTGAGTTGGGCTTCGTGGTGGCTGGATGCTGGTTTGTCCCAGTACTCCGATGGCTTCCACACCAATTGTACTAACAATCGAAAATTAGTTACGATCTAACCTTGGCTGATTGGCATCTTGGTACTTCATTTTTGGTGCGTGATCGATTAGCACTTTAATTTGTGAAATAATCCGATTGATCCGCATTTCTAAGTACGCGTTGAGTTGGGCTTCGTGGTGGCTGGATGCTGGTTTGTCCCAGTACTCCGATGGCTTCCACACCAATTGTACTAACAATCGAAAATTAGTTACGATCTAACCTTGGCTGATTGGCATCTTGGTACTTCATTCTTGGTGCGTGGTCGATTAGCACTTTAATTTGTGAAATAATCCGATTGATCCGCATTTCTAAGTACGCGTTGAGTTCGGCTTCGTGGTGGCTGGATGCTGGTTTGTCCCAGTACTCCGATGGCTTCCACACCAATTGTACTAACAATCGAAAATTAGTTACGATCTAACCTTGGCTGATTGGCATCTTGGTACTTCATTTTTGGTGCGTGGTCGATTAGCACTTTAATTTGTGAAATAATCCGATTGATCCGCATTTCTAAGTACGCGTTGAGTTTGGCTTCGTGGTGGCTGGATGCTGGTTTGTCCCAGTACTCCGATGGCTTCCACACCAATTGTACTAACAATCGAAAATTAGTTACGATCTAACCTTGGCTGATTGGCATCTTGGTACTTCATTCTTGGTGCGTGGTCGATTAGCACTTTAATTTGTGAAATAATCCGATTGATCCGCATTTCTAAGTACGCGTTGAGTTCGGCTTCGTGGTGGCTGGATGCTGGTTTGTCCCAGTACTCCGATGGCTTCCACACCAATTGTACTAACAATCGAAAATTGGATTTACGATCTAACTTGGCTGATTGGCATCATTTTGGTGCGTGGTCGATTAGCACTTTAATTTGTGAGAATAATCGATTGATCGCATTTCTAAATTACACTTCGTTGAGTTTGGCTTCACGTGGTAGCTGGATGGTTTGTCCCAATTACTCGATGGCTTCCACCATTGTACTAACAATCGAAAATTGATTTACGATCTAACCTTGGCTGATTAGCATCTTGGTACCATTTTGGTGCGTGGTCGATTAGCACTTTAATTTGAAATAATCCGAATTGATCCCGCATTTCGAGTACGTTGAGTTGGGCTTCGTGATTTGGCTGGATGCTGGTTGTCCAGTACTCCATTAAACTTCCACACAATTAATACTAACAATCAAAAATTAGTTACGATCTAACCTTGGCTGATTGGCATCTTGGTACTATTCTTGGTGCATGGTCGATTACTTTTAATTTGAAATAGAATTGATCCGCATTTCTAAGTATGAGTTGAGTTCGGCTTTGTGGTGGCTGGATGCTGGTTTGTCCCAGTACTCCGATGGCTTCCACACCAATTGTACTAACAATCGAAAATTAGTTACGATCTAACCTTGGCTGATTGGCATCTTGGTACTTCATTCTTGGTGCGTGGTCGATTAGCACTTTAATTTGTGAAATAATCCGATTGATCCGCATTTCTAAGTACGCGTTGAGTTTGGCTTCGTGGTGGCTGGATGCTGGTTTGTCCCAGTACTCCGATGGCTTCCACACCAATTGTACTAACAATCGAAAATTAGTTACGATCTAACCTTGGCTGATTGGCATCTTGGTACTTCATTTCCAGTGCCATCTTCAGAAATGACGATCAACCAGAGGATTGTGGAACTCAGAGTACCAACAGACCACCCACGTTAAATATGATGATCGCGTTGAGTTTCGCTCCGTGGTGGCTGGATTCTGGTTCCTCTCAGCTCTCCGATGGCTTTCACACCAATTGTACTAACTACTTAAAGAGAGATATGATCTTACCTTGGTTAGTACACGTTTCGGTACCTCATTTCCAATATCTTCCTCAGACATCTATTCATATGCAGTACACTAATCACAAGACGAACATTTGCTTAAATCTGATCTTGTGATTAGAGTACTGTACGCTATTAGATTTCTGAGGAAGATATTGGAATTGAGCTACCGAAACGTGGACTAACCAAGGCTAGATCACACTTCATTTCCAGTGGATAGTGCGAATGGTTTGGGAGACATCGGAGAGCTGGAACGAATCAGCATCCAGCTACCACGAAGCCGAACTCAACGCGTACTTGGAAATGAGGATCAATCGGATCATCGCGGAACTGAACGTGCGAATCGCCAAAATCAACAACTTCTGTAGGTGCGTGTGCAATCTGATAAATCTAGAACAGAGCTTACGTCGTAGCTGCGAAGATTTTGAACACCTCTCGGGCTGTCCCATTTGAAAAGCAGACTAACACCATCCGATACTGAGGTCGAGGACAGCGCCGCGAAGCCATTTGTTTCCAAAGACGAGCCGCTAAGGAGTTGGGGACCTCGTTCGTTCGAAAGTACATTGTTTTCATCGGCCAAGTTTAACAAGGATCTAGACAGCATTCCACGGCAACTGACGCGTGGACTAAGATGCAAAATCGGACGCTCGTCGTAGCCTTTAACTTCGGTGACTGCCTCCGACCAGGGTCCATACCTATTGTCCAGTCCACGAGCCTTTATTCGAACTACGTGCTCTGCTAGCGCCGGGAGATCTTTTATGATGACTGAGTTGACGGCTCCTACGATGACACGTTTCCAAACACTCTCATCATTCGGGTTGTCGTTTGTTGCATAGTACACGCAATAGCCGTTCACAGAAGAGCGCCTATGCGGCTTGGTGCTGCTACGTGGCCCGTTTAGAAAGTCTGGCGTAAAGTCGCTCCATGTGACGCGAATCTGGTGGATGTTTATTCTTTCCACCTTAATGTACTGCGGTGGATCAGGTGCTAAATGAACGCGGAAATTAATATTAATTGTAAACATTTTTGACAATTTAATTGATTCATAGATAAGGCTTTTTAACTATAATCGCCAATTTTCAACCTTAGGTTGACCATTTTTAAGCATATACAATTGATTGATACAACAATTCATTGAACCCATTAAACGACCATTGGTTTCACGGGCGGTGATACCATTTACTACAATCAACGTCACGAACTTGATATAAACACCTGACCCATAAAGTAATTACATTTTCTCATTATTAACTAAGAACTGTACAGTGTAGAAAAAGCTTTCATTCATTGGACCGGTTTCGTCCTTACTGGGAACTCATCGCGTACTGGCCAGAATTTAGTGCGGACAAGGCTCGAACCTGGACACGTCTGCTTCAGAATCTGGTGCTCCAACCACTGAGCCGTCCTGCCGCACACTACACACAACATAGAGTCATATACTAACTAATTTAACTCGGTTAGTTGTTGTCTCTTTTAGGTGGAACTAATATGACATCCATTTAGACCCAAAGTTCCAACTAACCATGCCCAATCTGTCATTACTGAACAGACACCACACTACATGGGGAAGTGGTATTGAAATGAACATTTATATAATTAAACGAACATTGGTCGCGCGGGTGGTGATAACATTTACTATAATCAAGGTTGCAAACTTGATGTAAACACCTGACGCATTAACTTATTTGCATTTTCTCAGCATAAACTAAGAATTGTACAGTGTAGAATTGTCAATTCGTCCAGTACATCGGTTTCGTCTTTATTAGGAACTCATCATGGACTGGCCAGAATTTGCCGCGAACAGGGCTCGAACCTGGGCACGACTGCTTCCGAATCTGGTGTTCTAACAACTGAGCCACACTGTAATTACTTGATGGTTTAGGTGTTTATATCAAGCTCGCAACCTTGATTATAGCAAATTCATTCCACCGATATAATTTCAAACGATTGAATTAACCGTCTTTTTGGTCAAACATCTTCGAATTTCCAATATTTGATTGAATTAAAAAGTTGTGTTCTCCAACGTCCAAACATAGTCATCATCGTGTTTACCTCTGTTTGTGTGTTAATAGTTAATTGAACTATGAACAAAAGCCAACACCTAGATGCTAACATATAATTTCGTGTGTAGAGATGAACATTCATGTAGGCCCCTCTTAAAGGTGTCTACATTTCTACATTTAGTGAATTATATTTTAGAGAATCATTATTATTTATTCGTGATCAGTTTTTTATTTAAAACCAACTTTCATTTAGGTTAATACATTAACCGGACTTTTTTATCTATTCGCGACAGGGTGATTAAAGCATAATTATCTCATTGACTGAGGCGAGATTTTATTAAAACGCAGAATATACATAATGAGAAAACGGTCGAGTCAAATTTCGACATCTGTCTGACACGACAATTAAATGACAGTATCTTGTCCTGGTTGGCTCACACGATAGAGCATGGGATTCTAAATTCCAGGATTGTGGGTTCGAGTTCAACATGTATATATATTCTTATCGACTGGCCAAGAATAACAAAATTCAACAACAATCTACTAGTATCCAGCCAAGAACAAACAGGCCCTCGACTAGAATCAACAGACATACAATCGGATTGGCAACAAACCGAAGTGGAAATAACAGAGGCGCATACGATGACAGAAGTCTCCAAACAATGCGAGTGTTTAACACTGCAATCAACACTAGCGTTGTTACCACGTTAAAACTTTGCGCAACGAGGTGAAACGATCAACTATACTGGGAAAAATAGCACTTGTATATGTAACAGTGAACAATGCGCACAAATGGTTAATTCTCAAGCTAACAAAAAAATAATGACCAGATCTCAGACATCACTTTGCAATACTGCGAAAATGACCTTTACATGCAAACACGCATTCACACAAACACAAACGCATACACACTCACCAACTAGCCAAAACAAGAAACAGCAGTAAAAACGAATCAGATGTGTTACCACTAGCATAATCAATTGAAAACCAAAATGTATAAATATGTATGATTGTATAAGAGATGATTAGTATTCACGAAATAAATGGCCTTTATCCACTTTGTTATTTGTGTTTTCCTAATTATAGGAAAAAAAATATATATATAATTTGTGTATCCTTGACATTTTGTAAGAAAACCGATGAAATTTGTCAAGCGCACCAGTCTCCTCTCTATTTGGCACTCGTCAAGTACTTGCTTGAACTACTAATATCAGGGCTCGAACCGATGCGCTTTTCGTTTAGAGTCCAGCAATGCACACACTGCGCTACACAATCCGTGCGTTACATGGAATACTCAATGCACTACAAACTTATATTTCTGATCACTCGTATCGTTAGTTGTTATCGACTTCTAACTAAAGGTCTAACAACCATTCCAGAACTGTTGTCATAAAACGACGCTATACTATCTGTGAATTAGAAATTAAATTTACTCTGTTATGGAAGGATTTTCTATATATATATATATATATATATATATATATATATATATATATATATATATATATATATATATATATATATATATATATATATATATATATATATATATATATATTGTCAGCACCAGGAAGCAAACGCGATTAATCAAGTATTTTTTGAAGCAAATTCTATTGGAAGCTTATGAATTTATAGAAGTTATCTGAAACTTTGTAATTAAAACCTTGGCAAGCTAATAATTTATTTCAAATTTTATTTGACTTTAAACGTGCCACCACATCACAATATTTTAGGTTTGATAGTTTCCCTGTATGCGCCCTGGAATGAGGTAATTTTATTTTGACATTACCTCCGTATAATAGGCAAAATATTCGCACAACAAACAGTGCATAATTACCGTCAGAGAAGGAAGAAATACGCAATAGAAAATTATCCTTTTATAAAAAAGAACAGCCAAATTATCAATCAATAATATCGATTTTTTCTAGTATTTCTACGCCAGTTCAAGTGACAGTTTTATAATTGACTAGGGATTCAAATGCAAATATGCCCCAAATAACTTGTTTTATTTGTTCATCAGAATTTTTCTGGTGCATAGAGCTTTCGGTAATGCCTATTTAAATAAAACGCTTTAACATTCAATTTTTCTCTCGCATTTTAAGTTGAGCGATTCACTTCGCAACAGAATATTTGTCTCAGTTAAGACTCTTCCCCGTATTTTAAAACCGCGAATTATTTGTGCACTATTATTTGAGTTCTAATGTTCGAATTGTCTTCAACAATAGTAGACTTTTATAAATAAAACACGAACCAAATCGTTTATATTATTTGACACAAAAGAAAATAATATCAAGTCATTGTAAAGTTGAAACTGTTTAAACAGTGTTTACGCAGAGGAATAATGCTATCAATTTACCATTCTTACAGAATAGTATTAACTAACTATATTTACCAATGTACAGCAGTGTGTTCACTTTGCACGTCCAGGATAGAAGTAACAAAATAATCAGTCCTTTTTGTAAATCAAAGTTGCCTATATAGGATAATCACCTAACTCATTTTATTCATCATTTCGCGCAAAAGAATTCATGACTCAGAATGCCATCGTACCCTAACGATAGCGATGGAAAATTAAAACGGTTTAATGCGTGAAAATGATTCTGGATTTGCCTCGTTGGTCAACCGGTTCAAAATCACAGGATTAGTGCTTATCTCTCTTTTGCAAACTTGATTTATAGATTGGTTATAACCATCCACACAATTAATGTCTATTAAACACTGCTTTCAGTTAAAACACGAAGACTATGAAAATTATTGACAAAAGATTATGAGTGACCAGACGTGAAGTTCGGCTTTCCATTTTCCATTACCTTCTAATAACATTTTTGCGAGTGGCAACGGATAGCAGCAATTATTTGTTATTCGTTCGTTCGAAGCCAACGAACTTTACCAAAATAACAAGTAAACTGTGTTGTTCTGCGTGAAAATTGTAAAAAGTCTTGCTGTTGTGACTGAGTTGAGATTATGCAATTTACATTTCGAAAACCATTTTCTTCCCTGGAGAATACGAAAAGTGAACGACATAGCTCTACTTTTCAAAACAATCTATATCGATTACGGACGGAACCGCGTAAGTTAGTTTTCTGGCGCGCTCTTATGACGATGGTGAAATATTAAAACGCAAAAGAAAATGTGTTTGAAGGAAATATCGCTATATTTTAAGAATGAACTGGTTCTTGTCTACAGTCTAAACCCAGAATTAAATTATAAATTTATATAACTCCCTTCGCAGTTAATAATCACTGAGTTTAATAACATATATGAGTATTGAAAAACCTGCGTAAATTTCACGATTATCACTGCGTAAATACTGTGAAGCTAAAATTCCAGCCAAGCTCACTATTAAACGAAAATTTGTTGCGTGGTCGGTGATAACAAGTACTTATACCAAGGTTGTAATTTTGATGTAAACACCAAACCCATTATATGCATTCATTTGTCAGCATAAACTAAGTATTGAATAGCGTAGACGGGTTTCGTCCTTATTAGGAACTCATCATGTACTGTCCAGAGTTTGCCGCGGACGGGGCTCGACCCTGGACACGTCTGCTTCGAAATCTGTTGCTCTATCCACTGAGACAACCTGCCGTATATTACACACAATTTTCAATTATATACTAATTAATGGTCTTTGGTTATCCTTTACGCTAGGTGAAGCCTACACGACATACTGTTAGACCTAAAGTTCTAGATCCCCCCAACCCATATCTTTCTTTATAGAACAGACACCGCGCTACCTGAGAAAGTGAACATTTATATAATTAAACGAACATTTTTTGCGCATATGTGATAATAATTATTTAAATAAAGCCTGTGATCGTGAAATAAACACGGGTCTAAAGAGATGCCATGTAGCCTGTATTTAAAGGAAAAGCTATCCATGAAACCTTAGTGTGTATATATTTGAAAATTTGGTGTAGCATGTAACAGTGCGACTCAGTGGTTAGAGCAACATTTTCCGAAACAGACGTATCCAGGTTCGAGCCATCTCAGTGGCAAATTCTGGCCAATACGTGGAGAGTTCCCAAAAAGAACGAAACCGTTTTACTGCATGAATTGTCTTTTCTACATTATACAATGCTTAGATTATACTTTCAAATGTATGTGTATAATGGGTTTGGGGTGTATATCAAAATTGCCACTTTGACTTAACTAAACAAGCTCATTATTGTAAGACTAACAATTCTGATAGTCAAGTCAGCATTTCAGCAGAGCTACGAACTCTTAAAGGCGATTCGTCAGAAATATATAACTCACATAATGCTACTGTTGATTGAGGGATTATCGGAATAAACGGTAAACTGTTGCGTTAATAAGTATGATATATCAGTTGCTGTTATACAACTGAACAAACGCTAGCTGACAAGAGACGAGTAAGATTGGGAATTTCATAAATACCATGTGGAATTTGTGAAAAATTCTGTGCTGAGCACATATTTGAAATACAAAATACATAACAGCAAAGTATGCGTTTCAATAATGTCATTCTTTGTCGTTTTAAACCTACGAGGTGGGCAACTGAAGACATGGCTTGCAACAATCAAATCGGACATGGAACTCCTAGGTTTACGCAATGTTTATGGTCCGCGTCACTGGGAGCGTCATTGGCCCTCTTTATGTGCCGAAATGGCTGCCAACCGCCCGGCATGGAAAGGCTTAATCCGGGATATCAGTGGAACCGGCTTATCCTCTAAAAGGAGACAGCCACAGTAAAGTAAAGTAAAGTAAGTTTTAAACCTAGCTTAAATATAAAAACGTGAATAGATCAAGCGATTGTCAATCTCTCTGAAACACGCAGAAGTTTCTAGGTCACTTTCAAGGAGCACTATTAATAAATATTTCCTCCTACCTGTCGTTTATTACGTCATTGTGTTCCACTGCCTAATTGCCAACTCGACGCAATTGCAACATGCAATATACCTTCTTTCAATTTGTTAAGCGAGTCCGCCTCAGAGATCGTAATTATCGAGATAATCAATGTATTGCACTTAAAGAAATACTGCAGCCTTTCAGATTTTCATAAAGCAACGCTCGAGCTAAATGGTCTCACTAAAAATCTACTGTTCATTTACTCTGTTTACCTCTAACTCAGCAGTCATTTGGCATTCGATTATTTACCCATTAGCTATTTAATGTCTTTTGGCTATTAGTTTTTACCTTTTCTGCCGGACTTGCATTCCAACTTAAACAATCAATGGTTGCACAGGTGGTGGTTACAATACTTTAAATCAAGTTTGCCGGCTGGAAGTAAACACCAATCGCGTTGTATGCAACCAGCCGTCGTACAACATAACAAAATTACCGTCTGTCACGCGTATCGACGCGTTTCGACCTTCCATGATCATAATCAGAGTACGACTACAAAATGACTAGCGAGGATCAAACCGCATTGCATATATACGGAAATCAAAATTAGACATGCGGCTCTCACCTCTAGCAGTCTCGCAAACCCTTTACTTGATTGGAAATGCATTCTCACTTCCTGCATGCAATTATAGTTGACTTAGTATCCGGAATTAATAATACCTTACCAATAGGCTGGTTATTCTTTGTTATATTAATAATGCCAATATTTAAAATAACAATGATGATAAAAATGTAAAAAGAAATGGCTATTAATAAATATTGTAAGAATGCAAATGATAATGATGATGATGATGATTATGGTGATGGTGATGATGATGATGATGATGATGATGATGATGATTATGACGATGATGATGATTATGATTATGATTATGATGATGATGATGATGAAGATGATGATGATGATGATAATGATTATGGTGATTATGATGATGATGATGATGATGATGATGATTATGATGATGATGATGATGATTATGATTATGATGATGATGATGATGATGATTATGATTATGATGATGATGATGATGATGATGATGAGGATGATGATGATGATGATGAGGATGATGATGATGATGATGATGATGATGGGGATGATGATGATGATGATGATGATGATGATGATGATGATGATGATGATGATGATGATGATGATGATGAGGATGAGGATGATGATGATGATGATGATGATGATGATGATGATGATGATGATGATGATGATGATGATGATGATGATGATGATGATATGATGATGATGATGATGATGATGATGATGATGATGATGATGATGATGATGATGATGATGATGATGATGATGATGATGATGATGATGATGACAGTAATAGTTACTACTTTTATTTTTTTTAAATAAAAAAAAAAAATTAATTATGTTAATTATAATAATTTATTAGTCTCAATATAGAGACTACTCTGGGTGTTATCGTATTTATTTTAAATGCTTTTATTGATATTATTATTTTTTCATTAATAAATAATAATATAAGGCACATAAAAGTCTTTTAATTGAAAAACCTAATTAAAGTTAAAAATATTCAACTGAAGTTCCTTTATTCTGCAAAGGACAATGTAATTGTTTCGTTATTACCTGCTAAATTATATATATATATATATATATATATATATATATATATATATATATATATATATATTTCACAGTGTGTAGTGTGTCAAGTGTAGGAAGAAAAAACATTAATAACAAAGTGGATAATGGCCATTTATTTCGAGAGTCCTAAACATTACTTTACAATCTTGCATTTGTATATGTCCTGGGCTTTTTATTTGATTATGTGGGTGCCAACCATTCAGAATCGGCTTTACTTTCTTGTTTGGGCTGATTAGTAAGTGTATGTGCATGTTTGCGTGTGGGGTTCTTCATGGTCGTATTGAAATGTGACTTCTGAGATCTGGTAATTCTTGTATTGATGGGCTGAGAGTTAAACAATAACTTTAATCAAGGTTGACATCTTGATATTAACACCTGACCCATTATGCGCATATATTTGTCAGTATAATCTTAGTATTGCATAGTGTAAAAAGGGCAATTCATCCAGTAAACACCAATCGCATTGTATTTAACACGTCGTCGAACAACATAACAAAACTACCGCCGGCCACAACGCACTGACGCGTTTCGACCTTCCATGATCTACATCAGAGTACGACGACAAACTGATTAGTGCGGATCAAACCGCATTGCATATATATGGAAAGCATAATTATATATGCGGCTGTCACCTCTAGTAGTCTCGAATACATTGTACTTGACTGATCTAGTCTGCTGCACAATTTCGATGCTGTTAAGACAATTAGATTGGTGCATTTCAAGCCAAAATTGTTATTAATACCACTACCCAATCATTGATAGTCTAATTGTTTTACACAACATACAACTATATATATATATATATTGTATATATTATATATATATGTGTGTGTGGCGAAAGCTGCAAACAGTAATGTTCGTGACTGCATAGAAATTGTGCAGCCGACATTTCCAGTCAAGTACAATGTATGCAAGACTACTAGAGGTGAGAGCCACATATCTAATTTTGCTTTCCATATATATGCATTGCGGTTTGATCCTCGCTAGTCAGTTTGCCGTCGTACTCTGATGATGATCATGGAAGGTCGAAACGCGTCAGTGCGTGCGACTGGCGGTAGTTTTGCTATGTTGTTCGACGACTGGTTAAATATAATGGGATTGGTGTTTACTTCAAGTTCGCAAACTTGATTTACAAGCGAAATTTTATCACCACACAGCCGCGTAATCAACTGATTGTGTTAGACTTCATTCTCATTAGACCGTTTTCGTACTTATTGTGGTTGAGACTTAACAAACAGTAGCATTAGAAGTGAGACCGTGTCAGACTAGTTGCCACCCACATAATCAAATGAAAACTCAAGACATATATAAGTGAAAGATTATAAAGTGATGTTTAATCTTCTTGAAATAAATGGCCACTATTTCCTTTGTTAATAATGTTTTTATTCTAAATAAGAAATATATATATATATATATATATATATATATATATATATATATATTCACGTATGAATTTATATATGTATGTACAAAGAGTTTTGTGCCCATTATATTTGTCTAGTTTCTATGTCACATGAGGCTCTATCAGTCTCACTTTTACCAAAAACTTCTAACGAGCCAGCTCTGATTTGCCTTCATCAGGGAATAAGCTCAACAAATGGGGAAGCTACATTGACCTGAGCTAACGTGGCATGATTTGAAAGCATAACTTTTAATTTTATTTGCAGAAAATGGCAGAAGGCAACAACTAGAGTAGCAAATAATGCTGGTGGAAGCAAACTGTGGGAAGGATAACACGACGTTGTGTCTGATACTAAGGCGGAGCGTCTTCTGACGCCTGCATCCTTTCTTTTTTTTCTCGTGTTCTTTGACACGGCAAATGTAAACGTTCATCAACGGAACCAATTTTGGAATTAACTATGCTTTACCTTGACGAAGTAGAGATAATTGTTAGCGCATTGGCATTTGTGAGTCGGAGGGAAGCGTTGGCAGACTACAAGGCGAGGGAACGGCACTGTTTAGTCCACCATTTTTTTTCTGTGTGCCAACCAGATGACCTGTCATTTAATGTTCGACAACTGATGTTGAATCCTAGCCAAATCCTGAGATAGTTAAATTGGCGTTGAGAAAAGAGCGGGCTATTAAAATTACGAGCATTAGCCTTTTTCTAACTGGAATGTCTGCAAAGAAATGATTCGCGTCAATTTATTGATATCATTAAAGGCCGTTTAAGCTCTTGACATTTATTCAGGACATCCTTTTACAGGCCTTCAAGCAAATTAACTAAATTCTGTGGAAGTTCTTGCCAAAATTAAAGAATGCTAAATGCTGTACGGTAATCCGTTAACCGTCATTAGATCGATAACAGAATCATGATATTTACCGGAATTTTTGCACTGAATTGACAAATGTAGGACTGAAAAGGACGAATGACAGGTGGACACCAAATGGCAGGAAAATAGAATCTAGCACGCATGTTCTTCAAAACGTTATACAAAGCAAAACGGTCAATTATCAATAGGAACAGATTGGATTTAAAAGAAATATGCATTTAAATGTGTAATTTCAATCGGAGTTAACTAAGGTGAAATTTTGTTGACCCATTAAACAGGTGGGAATTTTGTGAAGCCTTCTACTTGTTGATTAAATTGTTCTAAATAAGGATGTGTTTCTGCCCCTAACAGACTACTGAAAATTAGTTATTAGTAGTTAGTCCTAAGTACAATATAATTTAAGATTAACATCATGAAAAAGACACCAACGCCTCATAGTAAATATGAAATGTTTCTTTAAATCTAAAAGCACTGATATCCATACAACATTAGCAAGCGCGGTTAACTGACATTGCATTGTTTAACGAAATGCAATATGAGCATAAGGTGTGATCTAATCGCCACCTAATTTTTTGTTACGCATATCGAAACCAGGCATGGCTTCATCATGCAGAATGAGGTGACTCAATCACACTCCACAAAATTACACTCATTCAAGCCTGGGTTACGGGCTAACGGACGATAAATAGATAGACCTCGGAACCGCATGGACATGCGTATCCAAGTCTTGGAGTTTGGATCGATGTCTTGTATAGCAAAGAAAAAACCAGTAAAGGTAATTGACATAACAAAAGTTCACCTAACTCGGCATGAATAAAGGATGCGATCTGATTAACGAGACACGCATAGCCGAGCGGGGTGGGAAGAAGATGCGAAAATTAAATTCAATATTGTGATTCCAAATTTTTCTCACGCTGACTTTGATTAAAACGCCAGGCTCTGAATGATTTGCTGAAGTCTGGTTTCGCTATGACCAAAACTTGTCGCAACATAGTAGGTGGTAGTGGTAAGTTTGCTTAGTACAAGTTTACTGATCGATTTGATGAAAATATTAGTACCGGTTTCTAGATTTTCCTCCACAATAAACTCTTATTTACTAGCGAGACTGCATGGTAATTACAGGATGCCAATAATTTTCCAGTAATTAGTAGAGATGTATTTTTTGCAATTACAAATAATTATAGGGTAGTTTGTCTCGTGCAACGAAGATGAGATGTTTTCATTTGCAATATTGATCACAAACTTTGCGAAAATTAAATTAATTATGTAGCTTCTAACAACTAGCTTTCCATCAGAAATAGGCAAATGTGGAATAAATTGCCAAATATCTGTTATTCAAACGTACACTATCTAAATAAAAACATTTTTTTAAATTTTCAAATTAGACTATTTGCTCCGGTGTGTTATCTAATCTGGCACTGTGAGAACGCTGAACGGCTAGAAACTTCTTTCCGCAATTACGATGGCTAATGAGATTGTTGTTTTTGCACGAATGAAATATTTAGTTTTAAGATCAATTACTCTTCTAAATTCCGTTAAAAATGGAGATACCGGAAGTGAGAGACGTTGGTGGGGATTATAGTTAGTGAGCACACTATTAATTGGCACTGTTTTTTATGTGTACATGGCTAGCCAAATTTTCCGACCACCTGTTGAGTTTTATTTAATGAAATAGAGTCTGGTCTAGAAACGAAATTTCCGATGTAGCCAATGTGTAGCCAGTGAGAAACAAGTCATGCGTCTTCAAGTTTTCAGCTTGTCGTATTGCAATTTTGACGTATTCTTTTGAACCAAGAGCAAATATTTGGATATTGAGTTACAAATTAAAAATAGACTCGTGGAAAAGTACGAAAATCCATAGGACAAGTAAAAGGGCTTACCCTTTAAGTAAACCCGGCTGCACGAATAAATTATTAAGCCGCGGGGATGCCTTTTGAATATTCAATTCATCATTTGTAGCGAAGACGTTGGACGTGACTCGGTCTAGTAGCATACATCAGTAAAATCAACTGGTATACACTTTCATTGTAAGGATATTTACTTCTAAAAGTAAGATACTGTTTGGGGCAGAGAATTAATATATATATATATATATATATATATATATATATATATATATATATATTCTTATAATTAGGAAAACACAAATAACAAAGTGGATAAAGGCCATTTATTTCGTGAATACTAATCATCTCTTATACAATCATACATATTTATACATTTTGGGTTTCCAATTGATTATGCTAGTGGTAACAAATCTAACTCGTTTTTACTGTTGTTTCTTATTTTGACTAGTTTGTGAGTGTGTATGCGTTTGTGGTTTTGTGTATGCGTGTTTGCATGTGAATGCGAGATTGACCTTTACATGCAAACCCGCACACGCACAAACACAAACGCATACACAATCACAACTAGTCAAAACAAGAAACAGCAGTAAAAACGAGTCAGATTTGTTACCACTAGCATAATCAAATGAAAACCCAAAATGTATAAATATGTATGATTGTATAAGAGATGATTAGTATTCACGAAATAAATGGCCTTTATTCACTTTTAAATACTGTTTGTTGCGAAGAGCTAATATATATGCAAGTATATATTAGGTTTTGCGAACCTAGTAACAAATTAGTTCAGTTGTGACCAGAAGGATAAACCAAAGGCATCATGAACGGAAAGTATAATCTCATGCACATTCGTTTCGTGCTTACTGGCGACTCATCAGTAGGAGCCGGTATTACGCCTTTTAACCACTATATATTCTGTAGAAGAATGTGGAATAATAGGACGGTACAATCTCCTAGACGAATGTGTAAACCTGTAATAGTGAAGCTAACATCATCTAAAGTCAACGAAAATACGACTTCAAAGCTAACTCACACTATATAACATATATACCGTGTCTGTAAAGGATACTAACACTATGGCTATTGTGTTAGTAACTGATAACTTTTTTTAAATCGATGAGTACCGGATACTAACACTATGGTTTCCGAGTCGGTACATGATACCAAACTGATGGATATTAAATTTATGCTAAGTTCACCCAAATTGAGAATTACAACAATTTACGAACACCTGTTTCTCCAGTTAAAACCAAAGACTCTGGCCTTCATCGATATCAGTTATCACATTTCGCGGTAAGCATGACATCATTCAATTCAATATATTACAGTTAAATATTGTTTGTTGCGAAGAACTAATATATATGCAGTATTTAACTGTAATATATTGAATTCAATGATGTCATGCTTACCGCGAAATGTGATAACTGATATCGATGAAGGCCAGAGTCTTTGGTTTAACTGGAGTAACAGGTGTTCGTAAATTGTTGTAATTCTCAATTTGGGTGAACTTTAGCATAAATTTATATCCATCAGGTTGGTATCATGTACCGACTCGTAAACCATAGTGTTAGTATCCGGTACTCATCGATTTCAAAAAATGTATCAGTTACTAACACAATAGCCATATTGTTAGTATCCTTTACAGACACGGTATATATGTTATATAGTGTGAGTTAGCTTTGAAGTCGTATTTTCGTTGACTTTTAGATGATGTTAGCTTCACTATTACAGGTTTACTATTCGTCTAGGAGATTGTACTGTCCTATTATTCCACATTCTTCACAAATATATAGTGGTTAAAGGGCGTAATCATCGTTCCTACTGATGAGTCGCCATTAAGCACGAAACGAATAGTGCATGAGATTATACTTTCCGTTCATGCTGCCTTTGGTTTATCCTTCTGGTCACAACTGAACTAATATGTTACTAGGTTCGCAAAACCTAATACATACTTGCATATATTAGCTCTTCGCAACAAACAGTATTTAACTGTAATATATTGAATTGAATGATGTCATGCTTACCGCGAAATGTGATAACTGATATCGATGAAGGCCAGAAGTCTTTGGTTTAACTGGAGTAACAGGTGTTCGGAAATTGTTGTAATTTCAATTTGGTGAACTTTAGCATAAATTTATATCCATCAGTTTGGTATCATGTACCGACTCGGAAACCATAGTGTTAGTATCCGGTACTCATCGATTTCAAAAATGTATCAGTTACTAACACAATGGCCATAGTGTTAGTATCCCTTTACAGACACGGTATATATGTTATAGTGTGAGTTAGCTTTGAAGTCGTATTTTCGTTGACTTTAGATGATGTTAGCTGTCACTATTACAGATTTACACATCTCGTCTAGGAGATTGTACCGTCCTATTATTCCACATTCTTCTACCAAATATATAATGGTTAAAGGGCGTAATACCGGCTCCTACTGATGAGTCGCCATTAAGCACGAAACGAATGTGCATGAGATTATACTTTCCGTTCATGCTGCCTTTTGGTTTATCCTTCTGGTCACAACTGAACTAAGTTTATGTTACATTAGGTTCGCAAAACCCTAATACATACTTTATCCACTTCGTTATTTGTGTTTCCTAATTATAAGAATATATATATATATATATATATATATATATATATATATATATATATATATATATATATACATATGTGCAATTGTGTATTAGATGTTGCGCACCTAGTAACAAATTAGTTTAAATTATGACCAGAAGTATTAACCAAAGACAGCAGGACTGGCGACTCAACTAATGGCTATATTATGATTCCGTCTACCTGAGCTAAATAGATGGCATTATCCAGAATCGCAGGTAGAATTTGAGCGGGATAAAATTTGGATGTCAGTCCATCGCAGAAAAAAATGCCTTTTTTAGTATATTTTTTGTTGCTTTCCTACATAATCATTCAGTCTGTCTCTTCTAAACGTCAACATGTGAACTAGCAGTTAGGTGCAGTAACGGGATGTTGGCGGTTTTCTGACGTTTCAACTAACATAGTATTTGCTTATGCAAAACACTGTAATTAACAAGAAAAGGAGAGCTGTATTTATTTAAAGTTCATTGTTTCGCCCTATTCAGTATTTTGCATATCTGAGTGAACAGTAATTTATATATATAAATTAGCGATTGTGTCTTTATTCGACAAAATTTGTCGAAAGAAAGACTTCTCATTCGACGCTCCGTTTTAGGCGAAATGGAAAAATAATTTGAGTTCTTAAAATGATAAATATATTTTTAAAGCATAATTTTCTCTTTAAACTTGAACTAATTTAAATCTAGCACGTTGGAGCCAATTTTTATTTTGATTGTTCACTTTAAACTAAAACAATGTGCGGCTGACACATCTCATTTGAAACACACGGAGATGTGTCAAAATGGGAAGAACTTCGCGTGTAGAATGGAAAACTTGGACGCAATGTTTTCTCTAATACAGAGAACCACTTACGTACACACATGCACATACGATGCACACAAACATCAATAGAAGAAAAGTAATTACCATTTGTTTTTTTGGTTTCAAAGAAAGCTATCATTTGTTTCAATGTTTAAACAAGCATATTTAATTTTTATTTTTGGACAAATGACAACTGTTCCCGTTTTCAAGATTACAAATATTATCGCTTATTAGTTAAAGAAAATTGTTATTAACATTATTATTATTTCTATTTTTTTAATTATTATTATTATTATTATTATTATTATTATATATATATTATTATTATTATTATTATTATTATTATTATTATTATTATTATTATTATTATTATTATTATTATTATTATTATTATTATTATTATTATTATTATTATTATTATTATTATTATTATTATTATTATTATTATTATTATTAGTTATATAATAATAATAAATATTATTATTAATATTGATTATTATTATTATTATTATTATTATTATTATTATTATTATTATTATTATTATTATTATTATATATATTAAATATATTAGTATATATATAGTAATAATAATAATAATAATAATAATAATAATAATAGTATATATATAATAGTAGTAGTAGTAGTAGTAGTAGTGGTAGTAGTAGTAGTAGTAGTAGTAGTAGTAGTAGTAGTAGTAGTAGTAGTAGTAGTAGTAGTAGTAGTAGTAGTAGTATTAGTGGTAGTATTGTTATTATTATTGTATTTGTTATTAATGCTACTTTTAGTACTAAGTGAGGTAGCATTTATTATTATTATTATTCTTATTATTATTATTTTATTAATATTTAAAAAAATTAATATTAGGATAATCATATTGAAAATTTTTTTCCTAGATGCAATTAATACGCTGCGCTTAAAAGCCTGTTTTCCGCTTATTTGCAACTATTATGACGTGTTAAAGAGGAAGACTCCAGAATAGGCCAAAGTCGCCTATTTCTCGCATTAGTGTTACGTTTTATGGTTATGTAACACCAGAAAGGCTCCGTTATCGATCATATAGCGATGACCCGTAGATGATCGCGTCAGTGTTTACGTAATGTTCATCTAATCACTATTTTCCTGAAGCAACATGCGTCTGGAAAGCAGTTTTTTTCATTTTTGTTTAAACTGAGCGCTTGTCTGCATAGATTATCGTACCCCCAAATGATTAAATTGGTTTAATTAAAAATTTTGGGTGAGCTAATGAGGTTTTGAAAAATTCGTTCTTCATTCAGCTATTGCTCTATACTTAGATTGCTAAATACTTGATCAAAGCTGTCGAATAACGAGGTCGTTTTAAACCATGACGCCAAGTTCAGTGCCGATCTTGACTCACATTGCATCTTTAGTCAGCCGCATTCTTAAAAACCGTTCAATTTGGTGGAGTGATGTTGGTTTCTCGTGCAATTTTAATCGAACTCGGAAACACATAAATAAGAAAATTAACACACAAAAACACAAGCAAACATGTAAACAAACACACACTCACGCATATATATATATAATCAACAATATAATCGATTGATGGGTTCTAACTTGACCCTTATTTTTTAGGCCTTCCATCAGCTGATTGTTTTAAAATGACGTTGGGACAAGATTTTCCATTGCTCTTTTCCATAATTTTCGAGACTTCACTTCCAGTCTCATCGTCAGGGTTGACACAATACGCACAAGAATAAAGCACAACTTGTGGCAAATGACATTTGTTGGAAGGCTTATAATAAAAAGGGTCAAGTGAGAACACATCAATCGAGGCCAATAATCAGAGCACCTGAAAATGATCAAAAATCAAGATTTTACCGACTTAAGACTGCTTTTAATTGTCCCGCACAAGAAAAATGCGGTCAAATCCACAACAAGAAGGACAGCACTGCGCAAAGAGATACGTTTAAATATTAAATATGGCGTTTTGACAGTCTTCGCTTATTCGTATCTTGTGATTCGATTTTCTCGGTATGCCACAATAGTTTTTTTGTAGAATCAGTTTCGCAATTATCCGATAGATCAACATTTCCAATTGCGCATCGAGTTCATCTTTTCGTGGTAGCGTTGGTGCGGATTCGTCCCTTTTCCTCTAAACGCTTCATCATCGTTCATATTAATCAATGAGCATAAACAAAGCTTAGATCGTAGCTCATTTCCAATGGTTAGTATGAGCGTCGTGGACGCCTGCGGCGGAAAAAGAGACGAATCGGAAACCGGCCCCCGAGAAGTCGAACTCGATGCAAACTTTACAAATAAGGATCAATCGGATCTTTGCGAAACTGATAGTGCAAATCTACTCTCCGCGAAGGCCAATCGTGGACACGCTAAATGGGACGCCCGCACTGGGCAATCATTCAAGACGTACCAGAGAATATTATGACATTAAAACTTACGACTGCTGGTGGTGCGAATGTTGACGATACCGGACCACGGCCCCCAGCCGTTGGCCGTACGGCCACGCACTCTTATGTTATACAGCGTCTCCTCGTTCAAATCTGTCAGGTTGAGCTGTAAATTTTTTGTAATTATGGTTCGGTCAGGCTTCCCCTCCTCAGCTTTGGACAATTCAACCTGCAGCATATTCAATTGTAAATGAGAAACATAAAAAGCTTAAAATCACTCATAGCATCAATTAATCAATGCTTTATACTAATTTCGCATTTTCGATATAAAAAATGAAAAGTCTATTTCAACAGCTTATTGACGTAATTGTTAAGCAGATTATGAAATGACTCCAGATTTCTGTGTGTGTGTGTGTGTGTGTTTTGTACTCCCGATTTTATTGCTTTATGGTAGTACCTATTTTGAAATAGTTGCCTGTATTTTATCGATTAACTTGCAGTTTGTTTTCTCGGTTCACTAAAACATTTTCTATTCGGCACTTTCCGAAATTACGTGCACTTTGCTTAAAGTAACTTGCACCTCATAACAAAAATAAATATCCATTATCCAGGTTTCCACATTGCAGCTTTGTTAATCAGTACATTCGCTTATTCACAGCTATAATCTACAAATTCAGGCAATTCATCATGTTAGGGAAAATTAAGTTGACGGCTTACCTCGTATTCAATTATTCGCCCGTTTCGTTGATCCTGATGTGGTGGTGACCACGTCACGATGTATGCAGTGGCGGTCAAACCCTGCGTCTTGATGTGCAAAGGAGAACCTTGTGGAACTAAAATATAATAATAATAATAATAATAATAATAATAATAATAATAATAATAATAATAATAATAATAATAATAATAATAACAATAATAATAAGTATAATTTCTGTAAAAATGTAGTTACTAAGCGAATTCAGTGTTTTAGTTTTGAAGTATGAAAAATATTCAGTTTCGGTTTTTTCCATATTTTTCAATAGACAGCGGCTACAAGGAGAGTTTTAGCTAGAAAACTAAGTGGATCGATTTAAGTTGTTCAATTAAAGCATTTAAACAAATTTAGCCTCATTATAATCAAGGTTGCGATCCTGATATAAGCACCTGACCCATTAACTACTTACATGTGTTAGTATAAACTAATAATTGTATAGTGTAGCAAGGCAATCATCCAGTAGACCAGTTTTGACCTTATTGGGAACTCATCATGTACTGGGCAGAATTTGCGCACAGGGGGCTCGAACCTGGGCACGTCTGATTCGGATTTTGGTGCTCTAGCCACGCAGAGTTAAACAAAGTTTCGCATTAATAGCAGTTACGTGTACGAATGTTATTTTCTCGAGCTTTGACTTTCGTTTCGCCTCGTTTCTCAATTTTTTTCTGTCCTCTTAGTAACAGCGCCGGGTGTGTGTATTGCAGTAGCGAATGCTCATAATATTTTGACATTTCTGTCACTGTTAACCGTGGATGTGATACCGTATGTTCAGCTGGTATTTCTTCTTCATTTTGTTGCCAATCCGATCGAAAGTTTGTGGAGACTGGTCGAATGGGTGTTTGGCCTTGCCTGGATGCTAGCAAATTCTTGTTGGGTTTTGTGATTCCTGGCTAGTCGATTAGAATATCATGTCGATGAATCTTTCAATATTTAGGCCGAGCTCGTGTTTATATATATATATATATATATATTATATATATATACAAGATAACCAATTGAACAATCAATGATTCTCGAGTTGATGGTGTTATTGTGGTTTGATAGTCGCTTAGCAGTTTTCCGTCGTCCACTGATAATGATAAATTTTTTTTATGATATGCCACCGGTTACACACAATGGGAATGGCGTATACATCAAGTTCGTAAATTTGTTGTATAAAGTTGTTGTCACCATCCGCGCGACTAATGGAAAGTTATGCATCTCTTATCATATGAACACGTCAGTTTGGTAATATTACAAAATTGGAAATCAACGTCAAATGACCAGTAAGAAGATGCTGTGCTCATAATTTGCAATGCACCGAAACTGTCTGAATTAATTATTGATTTTTGGGATGATTAGGCAAATGAAGTCATTACAACCAGTGTCCACCATATCCAAAACATACCACAGATAATGCATCCGCTCAAAACAAGGTGATGCTATTTTAGATATTTCACCAGGTAAAAGCTGACAAGGCATATCCCGGTGGATGTCTGACAGAGCGCTTTATGTACACAAATAACACATGTTATCTACTATTCACATAAACGCGTTTGTTTCGACAAAAATACTGCGAATTGCAAGAAGCATTTTTGCGGTATATCATTACCGCAGTGCACTAAAATGTCCAATTCTCAAGCCATGCCGTTCAGATCTGACGTTACGCGACACGTTCATTTCCAACTGTTCAAGATTGGTCCTTCCAGATGAACAGAACAAAGTCGTGTCGCTTGGACAAAAAATCTTCGATATTGGCGAACTATAGGGTTGAAAGCCGCATTGGAGAGTCTGTACAAGAATATCACATCAGGAAATTCACAAGCAAAACAATTTTGTTCACTTTTTACAGCTGAACGATGTGGTTGCCTACGAACATTAGAAGGGCATGATACATGCGAATTAAGGCACCACAAGGAAATTGGATTAAAGAAGCCAGGCAAAGGCTCAGGACTCGTTCTTATGCATACGAAAGAATATACTGATCAATGACAAATACTCTGGACGACGAGGAGAAATCGAAGCCGTGACAAAGTAAATAAAGACACGTCGTAAACTGACGAGGATGTAATATGGCGTGCGGTCGAAAATGCGAGCGAAGAATCCTAGCAAAACGTGGGCGAGGCGAATTCGAAGGCAATAGAAAGCCACACACGCCGAATCGAACAAACAAAATTAGTGAGCACACACGCGGTCGAAATGTACGATGTGCGCCGAAATTACAAAACGTTGTTTGAACCAGCACCTTGCCGCTTTTAAAATCCACCATGTTACCGATCAACTCTCCACAGAACAAACTGGCGAGAGAACTAAAGACGATGCTAAAACCGGTACAAATTGAAATGTTAAAAAATTGTGCTCGTAAACATCATAAACTCGACTAATGTTAAGAATAGAAGAATGACTTCTTTCGATGCAAAAATCTGTTTACAAACATGCATGTTGATAAGCCCATCTATTTCCTCTGTACGTCTATCGATAATAACCGCCCATCATTCCCCATACATACAAGTCATTTATAAATCCACCTCAATTCACCTTCAATGTTCAATATTTCAAGTAAGTCGATGCATACTTGCATATATATTAGCTCTTCGCAACAAACAGTATTTAACTGTAATATATTGAATTGAATGATATCATGCTTACCGCGAAATATGATGACTGCTATCGAAAAAGGCCAGAGTGTATGGATTTACTGGAGTAACAGGTGTTCAAATGTAGTTGTAATTCTCAATTTTGATGAACTTTAGCATAAATTTATATCCAACAGGTTGGTACCATGTACCAACTCGGAAACCATAGTGTCAGTACCATGTACCTTTTCGGTACAATAATGTTGGTATCGGTTACTAACGCAATAGCCATAGTGTTAGTATCCTTTACAGACTCGGTATATATATTATATAGTGTGTGAGTTGGGGCATTGAAGTCGCATTTCATCGTTGACTTTAGATGATGTTAGCTTCACCATTACAGGTTTACACCTTCGCCTTAGAGATTGTACCGTCCTATCCACATTCTTCACCAAATATAAAAGTGGTTGGCATGCAATAATCGGCCCTACCGATGAGAAGTCATGGTGTTAACGAAACCGCATGAGATTGGTGCTTTCCCGTTCAAAGGCCAGCTTTATTATCTTCTTCCTTCTGTCACGTTGGAACTAATTTGTGCCATTAGGTTCGTAAACACCCAATGCATTATTACTTATATTAAATAATTTCCGCAACAAACGTATTTTTAATGATTTTTGGATTGGCGATGAACAGTTTGTTAGGAGGACTAATAGCTGATGCTTATCTCTTCTAACTAAAAACATCAAAACTAGAACTACTTATTCAAAAATACTTCACTAAATAAGTGAGATATTTTGATGACACCTTTGTATTGTTAAATGAAGAAATAAATGGCGGGGCTTTAAGCAACTTGTACAAAAAACGTGTATTCCGAGCATTTCTACGAAGCCGACATGAACAAGGACAAAACTAGTTATGTAACCGTAACCAACCAAAAGACAGTATATGTCAGTGTCGCCTTTTAAAGTTGGCGCGTCATCCGAAATGTCTACGCGAAGAATTAAAAACGCCCTGACGTCTGGGATACCGAATAGACAATTCATGTTTGTTTGTACTACAAAGCGCGTGTTAAATTCAAATGTAAATGAGAAGCTGTCTGCAAACGAGCAGTAAAACATTGTTTATTCGCACAATCGCCATTGCTGCGTGGCGCGCAATATCGGCCAGAGTAGCCGACTCCTAATGAGGCGAATCCAAGAGCATTTTTAAACTTCGCCAAGCTGGCTAGAGAGAGAACGTTTCCGAAATGGTTGAACACATTGTTTAGTAAAATTACAACTCAAATCAGGCGGATTTCCAAATGTTCTACGCGGCTAAAATCGAAAAAGAATTACGCACAGCCGAAGCTGTTGCCTATAACTTTCTTAATCTTTAACTAAATAAACGGAAGTACGTGCATATTCTGAATGAAACTAGTAATTGTTGGTGTGTGTCTGTGTGTGTGTGTGTTTGTGTACGTGCGTTTCCAGGCATGTACGTCTACCACTTCCTGTTTATCGAGTATTATCTATGCTTTCTCCAACTTTATTCCCCTTTCATTGGGAAAGTGACTTTATAAAGGACCAGATTTTACAGTTGAATTGAGTTCTGGCAAAAGCTAAATGTCCTTTTATCAACTCTGCTGTGCATGCCTGGTTTTTAATAAATGTATACTGCCACACATGATTTATATCTCTATTAAAATTAGTTAAATCTGAAATTTATTAATCAAACAAATATCAATCACTTACACTAAGTTGGCTAGCTGGAAATAAGCACCAATCCCATTGAATATAGCCAGTCGTCCAACACACCAAATCTATAGCTATTAACAAGTAATTTGTTTGTTATTTTGAACTCCAGTCTAAGTGCTTTTTAACCCGATCTGCATTTGTATAATGCATTCAAGCCACCTTAACTTACCTGTGTATACTTGCCATGCTATTAAATTTAAACTTCAATCGATCAGGTTTTCCTCAATAGACTTTATTATATATGAAGTCGCAAATGAATAGCAAAGTTTTCGAAACTGATATTTTACATATATATATGTTGGAAAGCAGTTATTGAAAGAGGATATATATATGTATATATATATATACATATAAGGCGTATAGCCACATACGAAGCCTTATGGATAAAACAATTGCAGCCGGATTTATGCGTTGAAGCCGAAGAAGCACGTACAAGCTACTGAGCTTGAACTGGATGTGGCACGCAATTGATTGATTTTTCACACTCTCTTTGTTCATCTTGTTTGGCTTTCCAATTTCTATATAAAGATATGTTCATTAGTAGATATTTGAGAAGACCATGCGAAAGGAATGTTTCTTATATCTGATAAAATTTCTTTTTGTTTTTGCACACAGGAAGGGTACAATGAATTTTATTAAAGCTCGCACTTCAAAAGAATATATATATATATATATATATATATATATCAGAATAAAAATGGAAAAATTCCACAGGCGCATGCATTTTTGGCAGAGCCTTGCACTTAGTGCCGGCCCTTAATGTTGAATAGGCGGTAAGTTGAAAACGCACACGTTCTTACTGCCTTTGGCACACTAAACGCCTACTAAACGCGTGTAGCCGCGTTCATTTCGGCGGCTACACAATTGGCTGATCTTTGCAAATCCGGCTTCTACCCAGTGGTCTCATTTTTAGTCTGGATAATTGGAGAAATGACCACGGGCTGGGTTTCAGGGTGTGTTTCGATTTTACCGAATTATCTGAACCGGCACAAACTGCAGAAGTGTTCGTCATAAAAAAATTTAGAAAGATTCCAATTTTTCTGCAATATAAAATACAATTGACATAAAACTTCTTATGCACACACCAATCGCGTAGTCACAAAACTTCGTGGTCGAGGTTTTACAAAATAATTAATAATTTTGACGCTCAGCCCACTCTAACAATGTTTAGGCTTGAATGGTTGTAACTATATGGACGAAGAATTATGTTTGTGAACTTCATTTTCCCAATTAAAAATTGTCTAAACATTAAAATTAAAACTAAAAACACTTGTTAAAATAAAACAAATTTATTCTATATTATATGCGAAATCAGACATACTGGTGCAGGTTTGTCTGATTTTTCGATTTATACGAGTTATCTTATTCAAATAATCATAAACACTGTCCTTATCTGAACTATTAAGCCTCTGATATTTGCCTACCGTGGCTTGCCTTAAATGTCATCGTTCGGTGTATAATTAATAAATCAATAACCTGCTTCTTTATCGCGCATATCATTCACTAAGTATTAAACCGTCAATAATAAGTTGGACAAGGACAGGCTCTGTCAGGCGAAGCAGACATTGAAAACCGAGACAGAACTTGTCGCGTACAGAGGTTAGTTAATAATTCTAGCTCGACAGGTCGCCGGCCGCCTGTTTGATCCACGCTGCCGACGCCGATACCAAAGAAAAAACACTGACTTACTGTACTGCGGTGTGGCCAGAAAGATTACTGCCGGTTTTCCTTTTCCGTTGTCATTGTACGCCAGAACCGACACTTTGTAGCACTGTCCGAATCCTAAAGTAGAAGTGTTTAAAGCATAAAAATGATTTTATGCATTCAAAAGGTATCAAAATGTTGATTTCAGTTTTCGTAAACTATGTAGAATTTCCTACTATTTAAATCAAGGTTGCGGTCTGTGATATAAACACCATACCCATAAATTACTTACATATGTCAGTATAAACTAAGAATTGTATAGTGTAGAAAAGGCAATTCATCCAGTAGACCGGTTTCGTCCTTATTGGGAACTCATCAAGTACTGGCCAGAATTTGCCGCGGACAGGATACGAACCTGGGCACGTCTGCTTCGGAATCTGGTGCTCTAACCACTGAGCTATCCTGCCGCACACTACACTACACACAATTTACAGTTATATACTAACTGATGTAACTTGGTTAGTCTATTTTTCCTTTTAGGTGGAGCCCATATGACATCCATTTAGACCCAAAGTTCCAACTAACCGTCCCCAATCTGTCATTACTGAACAGGCACCACACTACATGGAGAAGTGGTATTGAAATGAACGTTTAGAGCAACATATTTCGAGGCATAGTTAACCAGATTCGAGCCCTGCCTGCGTCAAATTCTGGACATTACGTGAAGAGTTCCCAATCGGGACGAAACCGGCCTACCGGATAAATGATCTTTTCCACAATATACAATACTTGGTTTATGCTGAAAGAATGTATGTACATTATGGGGCAGGTGTTTATATCAAGAACGTAACCTTGATTTAAATAACTGATGTTCCTGCTCGGGCAACAAATTTTCACTGAATTACATCAGACTCTTGCATGTAACGTTGATTCCTGTTTTAAATGGGCTTAAAAAAATAGCCAAGCTATTTTACCCACGTAGGGCACTTATTGCGTGCAATTATTTATAATCTGAGGCAAATCACCGTAGATAAGACTGAAAGATAAACTAAGTAGTTAGCAACTTGTCTGAGTTTAATTGAAGGCTATGTTATTCCGCTATGTCGTGCTATTACATAAATAAGTAAATATTAACTAATGCTGAGAGACATTTATCCTCCAATAAGGCATATGTGCAATGTTGGTTTATTGTGGATTTGTCCGAACTTTTCTTATGCGGGACAACTGAAAACATTTGTAGGTCGGTAAAATCTTGATTCCTTAACATTTCCAGGTGCGCCGATTATTGACCCTGATTGATGGTTTCTCATTTTTCCCTTCACATTGTGAAGCCCTCCATCAGCTGTTTGTCTGAAAATGACGTTGGAGCAAGATTTGCCACTCTTTTTTTGTCCTAATTTTCGGGACTTCATTTCGAGTCCCATCATAAAACTTTTCAAAAGGCATGCAGGTAAGACATTGCCCAAAATTTTTATTAATTTTGACAGAACTCATTTTGCCGCACAAATCGGGTTGGAATCATGTGAGGCCGACACACATCAGTACATGTGACTGCCGAGAATTTTTAATGCTGTTCGCGCGCCTAAATAAAATCGAGTTAGAATTCATTTTAAGTCCAAAATTTTAAGCCAATTAACTTAGGCATATAGCTTGATTTCTGCTTTAAATTAGAAAAAAGTATAAAGAACACCTTTAGGTTGATTCGCAAGCAGAACTAGAAACCGAATCCTGAGAATAGCCATGTGTAAATCATTTCTCTCAGCCTCTCTCTCTCTCTCTCTCTCTCACACACACACACACACACACACGATACATCAATGTTCGTTTTGTATAAATAAGATTTTTTTTCTTGTTTATGGAGCAACGGGCAGAGAATGTCAGATGTAAAGTGTTGTTCTTAGAAAAAAATGTTTTCTGATTTAATAGTCTCCAGTAGACGGATACGTTAGGTTTATAATAAACATCATCTAATATAGTTAGCAATTAGCTAGACTCATAAACCTGACGTAGAGGCTCGTCATTTAGTTCGCCTCGAAAAAAATAGTTCCACTTTTGCAAGATGTCCATCTGAACACCCAACACGTTTACGAGCACGAGATGCACAGGAATCAAACTGGTAAACATCCGTTGGTCGCACTTAGTGACGCATTTCGATCTTCAACTGGCATCATATCATGACAACGGCAAGGTAACTAATTCGAATAAAACCGCAATGCATTTTTAAGGTGCGAAATATCAGACTGGTTAAATAAATTGGGTTTGGTGTTTATTTCAAGTTCGCAAACTTGACTTAGAGACATTTTATCACCGCCCACGCAATCCATAATTGAAAAGTTGTACACCTTATATATATATATATATATATATATATATATATATATATATATATATATATATATATGACGAAAGCTACAAAAAGTTAAAGTTCATGACTGCAAAGAAATTGTGCAGCCGACATTTCTAGTCACGTATATGCAATGCGGTTTTGATATTCGCTAGTCAGTTTGCCGTCTTACTATGATGATGATAATGGAAAGTCGAAACACAGCACGTGTGAATAACGGTAGTTTTCGATATTCTGTGAGTGGTTAAATAAAAAGGCATTCAGGTTTATCTTGAAATCTAAAATTTGATTGTTCAATTACCTTTAAAACCCACGAAATCAATGAACGTTTGATTACATATTTGCTATTTATTGAAACATAATATCGCCCATAAAGCGTAGGCGTGAACAGAAAAAACTAGCCAATAACAATTAACCTGCTCGCAATATAGGACAGACAAATATTCTAATCAAAAATTTCTTTTAAATAATATTATACATGGTTGTTTTACATTGACGATATGTTCCGCGGTCTATCAGATGATTAAAACTGTTCAATGCACTTCATCTCTTCAGACGTTCCGCATTGGAATTCAACGCACACAGAAATGGTTGTCTCGAGTTATTGGGCAAAAACCAAACAAACTCTGAATTGCCTTTCTACACCATACAATTCTTAGTTTATACTGACATATGTAAGCAATTAATGGGTCAGGTGTTTATATCAAGACCGCAACCTTGATTATAATAATTGTTATCACCACCCGCGCAACTAATGTTCGTTTAAACTCTGAATTCGCCAAACAAAATGCAATTTCTCGAAAGGATAATAAATGTCGAGTGGACTTACGAAAGTTATATTCAAACAGACAAGTGCACATACAAATTTTGATTGAATATCATATAACTATGTGGACGTATTTGGTCACGGAATATTTATGCTGGAAAGATGCACACAGTTACGAAGAAGTGGGCATAGGAAATATCTTCTCTCGATCGATATTATAGTATTATTTTCGAAAAATATTGGATAGCGCGCCGAGGAGTGCAACAAGACATACAAACAAATTGCCTCACACCTGAGACGAATGCGAAGTAGCGTTTACATGCCGAGGGTAAGGGATGATTGCCCGATATAGACATAGGTAGTATCTGATAGCTCTCATTTAATAGTATTTTTAAAATTAATATATATATATTATTCCATATTCAGATATCGTCAATAGGTTTAATTCAATTGGCAATAATACCACGATTGAGCGTGCGAAGTACTCCAGAAATAGAAAATTGTATTAAACCAGTGAAAATAGCATTCTATCGATTTTCTAATAAATAACAACACGGAGATATGTTACGCCAAGTCCATGTCTGAGGTTAGACAAAGTTAATTTGTCTAATGCTCAAGTAGGAAAATTTATAAAATGACATCAACAAGTATTGGCCACTGAACGCGATTTATCACCATTCATCACGGACAGCAGTAAAAACCATGTTAGTAACTGACGCTTCACTGTCATATAGACACGAGAATAAGAAATGAATAAATAAAAAGCAAATTGTTAAAAATGAAGAAGTAATAATGATGATGATGATAATAACTATAATAATAATAATAGTAATATACTAATATAATATATAATATGTAATATATAATAATAATAATAATAATAATAATAATGTACATAATAATAATAATAATATATAATAATAATAATAATAATATAATAATAATAATAATAATAATAATATATAATAATAATAATAATAATAATAATAATAATAATAATAATAATAATAATATATATATATAATATATAATAATAATAATAATAATAATAATAATAGTAATAATAATAATAATAATAATAATAATAGAAAAAACAAAAGACCTAACAATTTAGACAGAAAAGTATTTAAATAAAGTGATCCATGAGGGCAGGGGGTATCTAGTGTATATGAGTACATTTGCCTACATAACAGGAATGAAATGAGGAAAACTGGACTCTTGCATAACATCATTGTGGCCAAGTCGGCTTAGAGGCGAGGCGCAATCGGGAAAACTCTCAATTGATTACACTTTAGTCAGACCAAAACATATCATTAATTAGGCATTAACCATTTTAACCGATCCCTTTAAAGCATTACAGGAAGAATTAACCGAAGGATGGGAATTGATTTATACAATTTATTAAAGAGTCAAAATTTATAACAAAAACTATATTAAACGTGAAAATAACAAAATTAAATTGACCAAGGTTTCACATCGTCCATATACAAAACCTGTGCGAGGAATGTTCAACTAAGAGGCAAATAAAAAAATCTAACATTTAATTCATGGAATTGCCTAAACTAAATAACTAACCAAAATATACTCAGGTATAAATCAAAGGTCAATTAAAACCCATCAACACACAACTTTCTAAAACCTAAATAAAAATAGATTCTCACGCGTAAATGTTGCTCTCTACGGAGGTAAAAGGAAATAACCCTAAATAAATATATACAAATTAATCTATATCTGTAAACCATTATGTATATATATATATATATATATAATATATATATATATGTCAGTATAAACTAAGCATTTCCTAAAGTTGCAAGGTCAAATCATTCCGCAGACCGATTTTTGTCCCTTTTAATAAAAGATCCGGTTCAGTCTAACTCTTTACGCGGAAGGGGCTCGAACCAGATTATATTTGCCACAGACGAGTCGCGATTTCGATTAAAAAAATACTTATTGAGCTGGAGCGTATATGGCATCTCTTTAGACGTGAAGACCCAACTAACTATTCCCAAGTTGTCATTATAGTACAGACACCCAGGTTCGAGTCCCGCTAGAGGCAAATTGTGGAAATGACGTGATGAATTCCCAATAATGACGAATGCGTTCTATTGAGTGGATTGCCTTATCTACACCATAAATTTATGTACTTAATGGGTCAGGTGTTTATAACAAGATCGCAAACTTGATTAAAAGTATCTGTTATCACAGCCCGCGCAACCAATGTCTGTTTAAGTACATAAATGTGCATTGCGTTGTCACTTCCCCATGTAACCTTGTGTTGGCAGATTAGGGACTGGCGGTAGTTTTATTTCTGTTGTCCGACGAATGGTTAAATACAATGGGATTGGTGCATACTTCAAGCTCACCAACTTCATTTAAAGAATTGTTACGACCACCCGCGCAATCAATTATTGTTTAGGGATAGTTAGTTGGAATTTCAGGTCTAAAGGTGTGTCATATAGGCTCTGTCTAATGGAAAGGCTAACCAGAAAACATTAGTAAGTATATAACTGAAAATTGTATGTAGTATGCGGCAAGGTGGTTCAGTGGTTAGATCACCATATTCCGCGGGAGACGTGCCCAGATTCGAGCTCTGACCGCGGCAAAATCTAGACAGTACTTGATAAGATCCCAATAAGAACGAAACAGGTCTGCTGGATGAATTGTATTTTCCACATTATACATCTCTTAGTTAATACTGATAAAGGCAAATATATAATGTGTCAGGTGTCTATATAAAGTAACTTATTTAAGAAGTCAAAGCAATAATGTATTTGTAACAGCCAAAGAAGAGGAATGCGTTTCAAAAATTAACTGTTCACCTTCATTACGATAATCGTGTTTTAATCAATAAAGAAATGAGAAGAGCAAATGTTCAAATTTGCCACAATGACAATCAATCGCAAAATATTTAAATAAGTTTTAAATAAATGTTCGTTATTAATTTCAATCACTTTAATATGTTCAATTAACAACCTGGCATAATTCGTTTATAATACATAATTCTATGGATTTTTTGTATAATAACGGAATGCAATTGCGCATATGCCGTCAGTATAAAATAAACATTGCATCAAACAGCAAATGCATTTCGTCAAATTGAGTGGTTTTGGCCTTTCTTGGGAACTCATCAGGTAGTTGCCATCCAATACATGAATCAGGCTGCATTCGCTTCGGATTCTTGCAATTCACCACTATGCCATAATTTTTTACATATCTGCAATTTGCCAACAATACACAACATCCGAGCTCACGAAAAAATGGGCCCTGGTTCAAATTCAGAGCGCGGCAATTCTCGCAACTACTTAATATACAATTATTGTTCATTAGGTAATGCACACCTATTGACAAATTAGTCCAAATATGAACGGGAACGTATAATCCCATTTTCGCATTCGTTTCATGCTTACTGGCGACTCATCAGTAGGAGTCGGTATTACGCCATTTAACCACTATATATTTGTTCGAAGAATGTGGAATAATAGGACGGTACAATCTCCTAGACGAATGTGTAAACCGGCAATCGTGAAGCTAACATCATATAAAGTAAACGACAATGCGACTTCAACGCTTACTCACACTATATAATATATATACCGAGTCTGTAAAGGATACTAACACTATGGCTATTGAGTTAGTAACCGATACCAACATTATTGTACCGAAAAGGTACATGGTACTAACACTATGGTTTCCGAGTCGGTACATGATACCAACCTGATGAATATCAATTTATGCTAAAGTTCACCGAAATTGAGAATTACAACAATTTCTGAACACCTGTTACTCCAGTAAATCCATACACTTTGGCCTTGATCGATATCAATTATCACTTTTCGCAGCAATCATGAAATCATTCAGTAAAATGTATAACAGTTGGTAACAAATTAGTTCGAATAGGACTTGTAGGATAAACCAAAGTCAGCATGAATGGAAGGTACGATCTCATGCGCAACACTAACAAAATCTAACAACTTAATTTGTTCCAAATAAGGACGAAATCGGTGTAGTTGATTAAATGCATTTGCAAGGTTTGGTTATTAAAGACGCTATATATATATATATATATATATATATATATATATATATATATATATATATATATATCTCTATATACTATTCTTAATTGTAAACGCTTTTCAAAACACAAAAGGCTGATAAAACCGACGATTTGAAAATTTTAATTTGGACAGTTTCCGACTCGTATAAATCTAGAAAATAAATCAAAACCCGTGCTGCAGCAGACGTAAATTTAATTTTTGTAAAATTCAAATGAACAATGCAATCTGATTAAAATTTAGAACAACTTTGCGTGAATTAGACAACAGTACACGCGAACACCAAGTTCAATAATTGTACGTCAGCTTTTTTCTTAATTTTCCACAAATTAAGTGCTACCGGCAGCATTAGCTAAAGTACACATGTGTTTCATCGTGTTTTTGTACCAAAACTCTGTATGCCGTATACACGGAAATTTTAGTAATTAATTTTATAAAATTATTAATAATAACACACACACACACACACATATATATATATATATATATATATATATATATATATATATATATATATATATATATATATATATATATATATATATATATATATATCAACTTACTGCTGCCTTGCAGACTGCGCATGGATATGCAAAGGCTAGAGGTGCGTCCTCGATCAAAAAGCCGAGTGGTGAGGGGACACCACTTGTACCAAATTCCCAAGAAACTCCATGAAATTGGAGCCGGCTTATCCTCAAAAAGGAGTCAGCCGCAGTAAAGTAAGTAAGTAATTAAAGTATCGATAACGGAAGGCCTGATTGGAAAACTGCATCCACGAAAGAATCCATGGACAGATAATAATAATTTATGCCTTAGATACGTCGAATTCGAATTGTTTTGCTGAAGAACGTGTAAATTATAGTTGCATATTTGTACAATCTGTAGATTTTAATTTCCGTCCATTGGCGTTTCTACGACGCGGATCTCCTTCAAAATTTTACCAACGCACCGCAGCTACTATTTTGACAGCCTTCACCGCGGTGAATTGCCTAGCAATCCGGGAATCTAGCAGTCGAATCACAGATAAATTCGTTATGACCAATCTATTTCAGACCAGGATAATCAGACTAGTTTTAAGTACATTGTTTGATTCATACTAAATATTGTCGTTAAATTCAAATTTACGAGCTGGAAGTAAACACCATTTCCATTGTATTTAACCAGTCGTCGAAATAACAAAGCAAAACCACCGCCGGTCGCACGCACTGACGCGTTTCGTCCTTCCACGATCATCATCAGGGTAGGACGGCAAACTGACTAGCGAGTATCGAATCGCAATGCATAAATATGGAAAGCATAATTAGATATGCGGCTCTTGCATACATTGAACTTGAGTGGAAAGGTCGGCGGCACAATTTCGATGCAGTCACGAACATTAACTGTTTGTAGCTATCGCGAAACAATTAATGCTCGTGACTACAGCCGACACTTCCAGTCACGTACAATATATGCGAAACTAATAGAGGCGAGACAGGCATATTTAATTTTGCTTTCCATATATATTCATTGCGGTTTGATCCTCGCTAGTCAGTTTGCCGTCGTACTTTGATGATGGACATGGAAGGTCGAAACGCATCAGTGCGTGCGACGGGCTGTAGTTTTCCTATATTGTTCGACGACTGGCTAAATACTTCACGCTCGCAAACTTAAATTAAAGAATTGTAACCACCAACTGTGCAATCAATTAATTATACTAAATTTACCCTTTTGGAGGTCGATTAACTTAAATACTGTCTGTTGCAGAGAACTAATATATATGCAAGTATGTATTAGGTTTTGCGAACCTAGTAACAAATTAGTTCAGTTGTGACCAGAAGGATAAACCAAGGGCAGCATGAACGGAAAGTATAATCTCATGCACATTCGTTTCGTGCTTACTGGCGACTCATCAGTAGGAGCCGGTATTACGCCCTTTAACCACTATATATTTGGGTGAGGAATGTGGAATAATAGGACGGTACAATCTCCTAGACGAATGTGTAAATCTGTAATAGTGAAGGTAACATTATATAAAGTCAATGACAATGCGACTTCAACGCTAACTCACACTATATAATATATATACCGAGTCTGTAAAGGATACTAACACTATGACTATTGTATTAGTAACCGATACCAACATAAAAGTACCGAAAAGGTACATGGTACTAACTGCTCTGGTTGCCAAGTCGGTACATGGTACTAAAATGATGGATATCGATGTATGCTATAGTTCACCGAAATTGAGGATTACATCTATTTCTGAACGCCTATTACTCCAGTAAACCCATACGCTCTGGCCTTGATCAATATCAGTTATCATATTTCGCGGTAAGCATGACATCATTAAATACAATATATAACGGTCAATTAACTCGTTGGAGATTAATTAACTACTCATATGAAAATAAATCAATTTGTATTTTTGGACATTTGATGTTACCACTGATTTCATAAAACAATGTTTTGTTTTTTTAAATACTACAATTTTTATTTTTGCATATTGTCCATGACTATGACTTTGCTTTGAAGACTTTATTTTTCATTCTTCTTGAGATTTTGAGTTGCGTGCTACGTACACTGTATGGTCCTGGCTTGATACGATTGGATCTTTAAAAGACATGTTGCGAAGCGATATTTTAACAATTAAGTATTTAAATTCACTACAGATTATTAATCCTATTAAGATGGCGGGTAGGATCTCAAATTCGCTTCAGGTAATTGCCGTGGATATTTGTTTTCAATGTTTACGATTCTGTTTTGTTCTCCATGGCAATGAGTGAAACGGTGAGCACACACATACACATTGTTATAATAAACATACTGTAACAAACTTTATGATTACCATTCGGTATATACGGGCAATCCAAGCCTGGCGTCTCAGAGGCTCTCCCATGGTAGTGACCAAAGGGCCTTTAAACCGTAAGATTTTCAATAGCGCATAGTAATATCTTCAATAACTATTAAGCACATATATTTATTAATGTCTGCTTATGTGTATGAAACAATATTACGGCCAGATTTGATTATATAACTATGCAAACTAACTATTGCACAAGATGGCAAATGCCACACATCAAGTGGATGGAGTTCGTCCAAATTGGGCACTCATCAAGTACTTGCCAGAAGGCAGCGACCGATGTTTAATCCCTGCGTCATTTGGTTCAGTCTTGCAATTTTCAATCAAATAACAATTTGATTAGTCTACGTTTTAAATAAAAAATATAAATCGTAACTTTTGGCCTAAGGTTCAAAAACGCTATTTCCGATCTGTCGTTATAGAACAGGCAAGGTAAAACATTAGGAATGGATCCTGATTTAAAAGTTAATGGAATGATGTTTTATAGGTTTTCCGTTTTATTGAATTCGCCCAAGTGATTTTGGTCCCTTGTCTGGATTCTCTCAGTTATGGCACTTATTTGTCCTGCTAACAATCATACCAGCATTAGTAGCGAAGACTGAGAAACCATGTAACAAGTTGCCGACATGATTTATCAATTAAACCAAACGAAACAAAAAATTCTTTATTGATAATACATTCCTACGGTTCCAATCCTACCTCGCCCAATCACATGGGCGTATTCTTCTAGAGGATCATGCTCTGGTATTAAAATCGGCCCTAAAGAGGGTTATTCGTGCGTTCTTCTCCTCAAAACTAAACACTGCAATGTGTATAAGCTAAGCATAGCATTAGGTAGAAAATGAATGTGGTCATCTCTATCTAATTTTCTGTATTGAGTATATATATATATATATATATATATATATATATATATATATATATATATATGCTGACAGTATAAATTAAACCGTAGACAAGTTAGTAAAGGAAACTCATAACGCCGAACGATTTGATTCTTATTAGGAACTTGTCAAGTACATGCCAACTATGGCACGGTTGACGAAGTGGATGAATTCAAGACTTCAGGGCAAATATGGCCTGGTACGAGCCAGATTTGAGGCAAACACGGATAAGTACTTGACGAGTTCCTCTTAGGGATCGACACCGGTCTACTGGATAAATTGCCTTTATGTGATGTTCAATTTTTTTTCGACAAAATATTTGTAATCAAAATTCTATCATTATATATCAATATATATATATATATATATATATATATATATATGCATATACATATGTACACACATCAAATATCAATATATATATATATATATATATATATATATATATATATATATATATATATATATATGAATATATGAAGAAAGACTGGCTTCGTTATTTTGCGTACAGCGACTCAAATTGACCTACTTAGACAATTTGTACCTTTGGTATATTTTAGTTAAAAGTACATTATTATAGCGAATGTTTATTGGCTTTTTAGATTTTATTCATTGATAACGGGACTCTTGCTTTGCTGGTCATGCATATTTATTACGAGTTGGATTCTGAGACTGTCTTAAAGAAGCTATTCAACTGTAGCATAGATAACCCCTGCCTAACTAACTTTCTTTCAGTTATTAATTGCAGGCCTAGGTGATACCGATAATTAATTTCCGTCTCTATATTTGTCCGGGACAATTTTTGGTGTAAACTATTTCATTGTGTTTAGGTATCGATTTTTCAAAGTCTGTCAAGTCGGCTACACTTCTTCTTGTTTAAATTGGCCGGCGAAACTGTCAAATAAATGAAGATAGCTAAGGAAATAGAATATGAGCAAATTGCGATATTTTGCAGACGTCTGACCTGATACCATGGAAAATGAGGCGGTTGCTGTAGGGCACGGAATCAAGCCGATATCCATGTGAAAAACAGGTGACACAAATTCTTATTCGGGATGACTAATAATGCCAGCTTTCGCATATTCTTTAATGTTAGAACATTTATATTTAGTGAGATTAAATAATAAAAAAGTTCGAAATATGCGAAGAGTAATCGTTACAGGAAAGTGAATGAAACTGACCAAACAGTTATCATATAATTCTTAATAATTCATTTATTGAAAATAGCAAACCCACAGTTTCTCACGGACAACTCGATTAATTAGTTTAGAATTATTCTCAATTTCTTAGGCTGATTCAGACTGGGTGGTAGAATTCTCTTCGAACCTGATAGAAACATTAATTCAATGTCTTTTCACCTAACGTAAAGGTGAAGTGTAACCATTTTTGTCTATAACCAGCACTAATTTGTGTCTTTTATTTGCTTCAAATGTCGGCTGCCAAATTAGATAAGTTATAATTAAATAATAAAAACTGCGTATACAAATAAAATTATTTGGACATGAAATAAAAATTCATTCAATTATTGAACCAGTCACACAACAAAGTAAAAGCATTTTTAAGAACACGTAGATACACCTTTTAATCTTCTATGGTGAACCTTAAGACGGAAAATATAATATAATTTATATTTATATTTATATTTTTAAGTTGCCAGTATAAACAACGCAGCCGATAAAATAGTAAATTTACTCGAAATGAAAGTCCATCTTTCTCCACTTTTGCCATGCATCAATACAAGCAACAACATCAATTTCCGGCAATTTAACGCGGTAGCAACTTGACTCATATGCCATGCAAATTATAATAAATTAATTGAAATTTAAAATTCACATGTATATGAAAAATGTATGTTACCAGTATAAGCTAAACTTTGTATGAGGTGACAAAGGAAATTTAGCAAGTATACCGGCTTCATCCTTACTGAGAACTTGACCATATTTTACGAATTCTGATAGTGGATATGTGCGAAACTTCGAAACAAAGGTGCATGGGTTTGAGAGCCGATTCAGAAAATTCGAGAGTTCCTAATGTGAGCGAAACCGGTCAACTTGGTAATTGCCTTAGCTATCTTGTACAATATTTAGTTTACATTTTCAATATATATATATATATATATATATATATATATATATATATCATCATATACAGCCATACAAAGCCAAAATTGACTAAAGTTTCACTGCGAAATAACCATACGAAGTGAAAAAATTATAAATAACGTCAAAGTAATAATTTAGGCACTCAAATAGTAATTGAGGCTTACGAGAGAGAGAGAGAGAGAGAGAGAGAGAGAGAGAGAGAGAGAGAGAGCACTTAGTTACTATGAGTATATTTCTCGAGTTAACTCATATAAGTTAGGCAAACTAAACTTCTACACAACATCATTATGGCCAAGTCAGCTTTAGAGCGAGGCAACATCAGCGATACAGCGTCCTTGCAGCTTTCACTGTATCACGTCATAAACAAACCAAACCGCGCAGCTAACTTTGCCCTAATAAGAAGAGAATGTTACGAGGGTTAACTTTCTCTGATTATCCGCGTCATTATCCGCTTAAAACTAGTGATTTATTTTAAAAATCTTCATTATTTATAATAAAAGGGAATGGCGACGTCATTAAGAGATGCATGGCAGTGTTTATGAAGTAGCAGCCGCAATTTTAGTGTCTTCCGGTAGAACATATAAACCCACGTTAATAGACCCTCCAAGGGATCTTAGATCGTCATTCCACAGGATGGCATGTATACTGACATCCAACCTTGCAATAAATAGCTATATTAAAACTTTTAGTAGACTTTTACAACTTATTGTCTATATATAAGTCTTGAAGGGTGGTGAGCTTGAGTGATATTAAAAATAAACGCGATTATTCAGTCGGTGATTAGCAAAACCTATTTAACGTCGAAATCTGTCATCACGATTGTTGTAGAAATTTATAAAATTTACTCTGTTTACAAAATCCAGCGTATCGGATTTTTTCGTTCGAATTCAAATTTGTGCTGCCGAACATCAATCATTGGCTTAGTTAGCTTTAGTGGTGGCAAGTTGCTCGTCCAACCCTTTCGTGTTTCTTCGGAATGACGTACATTCATGCTGCACTTGGGACAATTGTTTGGAGGTCGGCGTATAATTGTTTTTTTGGCTCTCGTTATATTTCACAGCGTAGTTTACTTGTTAAATTGCTTCAAATGCACGTTAAATCGCGCGTTAAATCGAACACATTGTGGTCTCTAAAGTGGATTTGTTCCCTTTGTAACGAAATGAAATTCTGCCCATCGTGAATAACGCTTCCAATTTGATGGGCATGCAAATCTGTGCGCGGCTTATTTGCAGCCTCTAATGTGTACTCAGGCTGCCGCCAATATATGTTTATAGGCCACGTGCTGTGTACGTCGATTTAAATCAATAGCGTTGCTTTTGATATTGGCTCACTAATTCAACATAATATAGATAAATCCGAGGTTTCTAAACGGATAGCTTTGGAACTATCCGCCGTGTATGCCTTTGACTATCCGTATTTGGGTTGTGTCTTTTTTTACATTATTAGCTGATTGTTCTTAGCGTGTTGCTTAATTATTTCGGTCATGTTCATTTTACCATATTTAAATTGGTAAGTAATATTGGTAACATATTGTTGAATTACAGTTTGTGGCGTATGTATTATATATATATATATATATATATATATATATATATATATATATATATATATATATATATATACTAAAGTGTGGTACTAGGTTGCGCACCTAGAAGAAATTAGTTCAAATATGATCAGTAGGAAAAACCAGACAGTATGAACGGGAATTATAATCTCGTGCACATTCGTTTCCTGCTTACATCGGCGACTCATCAGTAGGAGCCGGTATTACGCCCTTTACCCACTATTTATTTTGGCGAGGAATGAGGTAAAATCTACTAGACGAATGTGTAGACTTGCCGTAGGGAAGCGAACACCATATAAAATCTTCGGCAATGCGACTTAAAAGCCAGCTCATTATGCATAATATATACACCGAGTCGGAAAAGGGTACCATTACACGCATATCTATTTTTTACATAAACTGAGCACTGTGTAGTTTAGCAATGAAAGTTCATCCAACCGACTGGTTTCGTTTTTATACGAAGATCGCTATCTCGGTTTAAATAATTGCTATTTCATCCTATTTGCGCAACGCTTCTCTATGGCAGTTTTACTATGTTGTTCGACGACTTGTTATATAAATAAATAAATTAATTAATTTAAAAAAAAAATATATATATACATATATAAGAGATCACAGCTAGCAACAAGGACTCAAATATGCGCGAAAGAATTATTAGCACAATAGACGTTCACGAGAATTCAGTATCAATTTTAATGCCTTTAAGTGGCTTTAACTTTCAGCAATTATATTCATGCCATGCAACGAGACTTAACTTGGTACTGAAATTTAATTTTAAAAAAATAATTGACTAAAACAAATCTGGCTGACTTTCCGAAGACTCATCTTTACACAGTGATTAGCATTGAGATTGGTTATTCAATTTTTTGACAAATTGAAAGTGGCAGCTAATAGGTGAGAACGAACCCACGGCTCTGATCAGGGCCAGATCTTTTCTGCGTTTCAGCGCAATCGTCAACTATAAAAAACACAGCCTCATGAGGTGTTTTGATGGCCAATTGGTAACCAGCCTCTTCCGAGAAGTCAACAGGATGGCTGAAATCTGCCAGAGATTGTGGCAAAAGCCCTATTTATGACCACCTTATTTCAACTAGTCGTACAATTCATTGTATTTTTACAGCAGATAAGGTAAACTTTAAAATCGATTGTGATACACATGAAGACCCACCTAAAAGAAATATTTACCCAAAAACTTTAGTTGGAGTAGAAATGAGAGCTGTAAGCAATGCGAGGAATCTTTTTGGCGTAGGTGCTGAATTGCATAATTTAAATAGGTCATTTCAGTTTGATCACCCACCTCGACAAATATTAATAATACCAGTGAGTTAACAATAAGAAAGAGACTAGCCCAGTAGAAAAATTGCATTATCAGATATTTGCGAAATCTAGTTCATATAGCGAATATAATTTTTTTTATTTATGCAATCTAAATATTTTCTAGGATGATGTAATACGTCTATATATTACTCTTAATTAATAACCTCTTAATTGTTTCAATGATAGTACCCTCATTTACTGCAGACATTGAGAATTGTTGATTTTCTTAAATATTGAAATTTGGTTACCCATTTTCCGTCGAATTTGTTTTTTAAGACACAAATAAAAATAGAAGTTTTTGCCCTTTAGGTAATACGTCAATCAGGCCCTCCGATCCGTGATTCCTATCGTCGCCGACCACCAACCTAATCACCACAACCTGGAGCAGTTTCGAAATGAAGATTCGTCTATCAATTTGTGCACTTTAAAAGAATTAATTCAAATTTAAAAGTAAATTAAAATCGAATTGATAAACGCATGTTCACTCAGACACCGAGTCGGCGACTAATTAGCGCTGATGGCAAGACTGAATATGAATTATCTAAAAGACCAGAAAAAGGTGGTTTTGGTGAGTGTTAAAGGAGAACTCTTTTTACGCCAAACGAATAGCTGCAAAAATAAAACCTCAGTCGCACAAAATTCGTTAAAAAAGAACCTAAAATATTTCGTTAATACAATTACACAATCAATGATCGCGCGGGTGGTAGCAATCATTCAACAAAAAAAATCAAGTTTGCGAGCTTGAAGTAAACACCAATCCATTGAACGTTTGCGGAGTGCCAGCTTCATTTGTTGAAGCTCTACGATTTGCCTTCGCGGGTTCTCGCTTTTGACTATCAGTTTCGCAAAGATCCGATTAATCCCCATTTACAAGTACACATCTGTTTTTTCTTCGATCTGGCTGGGTGCGTATTCGTTCCTTTCTTCCGAAGGCTTCATCGTCGTTCCACTGGAAATGAGGTACGATCTAATCCTCGTTGTTTGGCTAACCAAGATTCGATCGTCCTTCATTTCCAATGGTTAGTATGAACAACGATGAAGCCTTCGGAAGAAAGGGACGAATCCACACTCAGCCTGATCGAAGGTAAAACAAATGCGTACTTGGAAATGCGGATCAATCGGATCTTTGCGAAATTGATAATGCAAAGCGACAACCCGCGAAGGCAAATCTTGAAGATTCAAACACCCATCTAATTGTATTTAACCAGTCGTCGAACAACACAACTGAAGGCAGTTTTTCTATGCAGCTCGACGACCGGTAAAATACTATTGGATTGATGTTCACTTTAAGAACCTTTAATATTGTTCGAAATCGATGTAAAAAAGAAATTTTCACCCTCTTCACACCCACACACACACACACACACACACACACAATAGTCAAAGATAGCATACAATAGGTGTGCATAAACAAAATGTAATTGCAAATCATTCCACATTAAATAATAGGCAATTATCAAGGTATACCACCTGAGTAAACATTGTGTAATGTACTAATGTAAATCAAATTTTGCAGTCAAAAATGAATAAAATCTGTTCTGTCTTAGTTTTTTAACAATACGACGAAATAATTGCAAGAAAAGTTTTAAAAATTGTATCAGTTTATTTGAGTATGATTATAGCCTTCAAGACAGTTGTAACTCGATAAAAAATAACTTGTAAAATTATACGACAGCATGTCTCAACGCGACTTTAATAAAAAATAGGAAGTTTGAATAATACTTTTTTTTTCAAATTTTGTTCTTGAACAAAATATGAAATATTGTGTAACTCAAAGTTTAGCAGTTAAACTTTTACCTAGAGTTATGCAATATTTAAGTTATTAATGAAGCGCCCTGTCTAATAAAACAGAAAATAATGAACAAATACAGGTAAATACAAATTGACCGCGCGGGTGATGATAACAAGTATTTAAATCAAATCAACAATTAAATTTTAGAAATATTTTTCAGTATAATCTACGCACTGTATATGATGCCAAAGGAAAATCCTCCAGTAAACCGGTTTCGTCCTTAGTGGGAACTCATCACGTACTGCCTAGAATTTGCCGCGAACAGGGCTGGAACCTGGGCATGCCTTCTTCGGAACCTGTTGCTCTAACCACTGAGCCACCCAGCTGCACACTACACAAAATTTTCTTTTATATACTAACTAAAGTAATTTGGTTAGCCTTTCCTTCAGGTGGGGCGTGTATGGCACATTTTTAGACCTAGAGTTCTAACTAACAATCCACAAACTGACATTATAGAACAAACTCCACGCAGTCCGTGGAAGCGGTACAGAATTATCGTAAGATATTGCGGAAAGGTGGCGCAGTTGATAGTCTCAGACTCCGAAATTGGCAAGTGATGACTTTGTTTCACCTAAATCTGCGTGCACATGTTTCTCGTTAAATTTATCAGTTTGATTACACTTTCAAGGAGAAATTAACAATAAATAATTACCTATAGTTTTAGATGTTCATACGGATTATGAGATTAATCTATAAATGCAATTGTAATGCTAGTTTTTTTTTAAATAAGTAAATTTATTGTGCGTCTAGACCTCACACGTATTTTCAGTAAGCATTATTTAAACAGTGCTCACGAAATACATAAATGGAAACAAGTTACGTTGACTATGAATAATTTAGGGTGGAAAATTGCAAGTTAAATAGCATTTATGCAGGCTAAGCCAGAATTTGGTCAGACGAGATGTGTGTGAATAACCTGATTATTGATTGATTGCTTCTATTCACCCGTGAGACTTCTCGGTTTATTCTGTTTCTAGAAAACGTATAAATAGCAGCTTGCAGATGACAAATAAATACCGGAGGACATGCTAAATTTTTGTTTTACAAAATAATTATTCCTCCCGCCTATTGCACAGTTTAAAATATGTACTTAATTACACTTATCATAAGCAAAAAAAAACAATAAGAATATTTATAATTTATTGTTAGGACGAAACTCAAGTGATATTTTCCAATATTTATCGTCTCTTGTTTATTAAGACAGGAGTTGTAAACAATTTGATGAGATGTCTATTCTAATGGCTTTACAAACAAAAAGGAACTATATCTTGAATTTATTCATTTATTTATAATATTTCTTAAAAAGTCCATATTTACCTTTGATAAAAGAAATTGATTTATATGGAAAAATAAAAATTCGATAGTTCGAAAGTAAATCTAATGTTGCCATTCAATGACGGGCTCCGCCTGAGATGATTGGAATTTGATTTTTGAATGTCACTAGAAGAAATTTTGTACACCTTTTGTAGTAAACAGTGTCAATCCAGATCACGAATTGCGAGTGAATTTCTGTGTGTGTGGGCACGTCTTATTCTGTTTAATTATTTAGATTTTCCCAGGATTCTTTTACTCCTTATGTTGTCGGTCGTCCTACTGATGAATTCCTAGAAAGAAAAAGATGTGTAAGATGTGGACTAATAAAGTAACCATAAAAAGGGCCGAGAAACCCCTCCGCTGACAAAAGGAACTCAGAACCATCCTGTGTTAGTCACGTGGCCAATAAGGGCTCCTTGTGCGCCAAGCAATTAATGTTCAATATCTTACGATAATTCTGACACTATATTCGAATGCCTTCAGCTCGTCCACTGATTATCCTACTATTTCATCAGCCAGTGACAGATTGCTTTAAGACACAGAGTGGACAGCTTTTTGTTTTGAACAAAAACAGTTTAAGCTAAACACAATCAAATTTGCAATATAAAATAAGTCCGTCTACTAAGGTGGTGTCTACCTATCAAAAGAACTACTTCGTTGGAGACCCAGTGCAATATGGCATTCAGTCGCGCTTAATCACAACGTTGATTCAAATATTTGTAGTCTCATCTTCATCTAAACTGTCTTGTCTTAAGATGGTAGATTTAACTGGGAAGTTTACTCTAGGTTATGAAGCCATGCAGTGCATTACAGAAGTCACCTTGCCTTTGAGATTAATTGACCTAGGTCATTTGCAATGTAGCATCACAGGTGGCCTCTTTTCTGTGTATTGTCAAACTAGGATACTTTGTCTCGAGTAGATCAAGCCCCACAGAATTTTATCTTTTTTACTATGCCTCGTATAAATTATCGATTTCGTCAATAATCTTATTATAATAATAAAATTAATAATAATAATAATAATATTATTATTATTATTATTATTATTATTATTATTATTATTATTATTATTATTATTAATAATATTATTAAATCAAAAATTTTTGTTTATCGTGGTTTCGTGGCAGTAAAGAATCGATTTTTTAAAAACTGCTAATACATTTCGCTTTGCTAGGAAGCTGACGACTTTGCGTGCTCTGGTAAGAACCTGAGATAATGAAGTTGTGCTTTGGAAATAAATACTGAATGAATTATGGTTGATCTTGGATGAAGTCTACTTTCGGGAAATAGCCTCCGCGTTGTGCCGTTAGGCTACCTCAATAAAAATAGACGGTTTTCGAACTGTGCGTTTACTTGACCTGGATGGTGGCAGCAATGACGACGGAATTTGTATTGCTTACGCCGCTTTTATCTTTTGTCAAATTCAATTTTCCGAAGAGTAAAGAAATGTTTAATCAATGGTCTAAATAAAATAAACATCTCGGGCAAAAACATATGTATAAAAAAATCATAATTTATTCAGCCAACATCTTTCCCCTCCCCTCCACAAATACACTGGCAAAAAATACATCCCAAGAAAGACAAACAACACCCAAATACCTTTCTCTTATACTCATCCATCCAAGCATACGAAAACTTGGACCAATTAGCACCAAAACTAATTTATACCATGCTCTTCCCGTAGGTAAGGAGAAAACGAAACTTCGACTAATAAGATAAATATTTTTGTTGTTATCAACTCAGCTGTCTCATTTTAGAAAATAATTCTTACTATCCCGTTGTTTATAATAAGAGAAAAATTTAATCTTTATTTACAAAATTCTAAGAAATTCACGAAATAGTCAACGTTCACGCTGGATTAAATAGGCGTAGCATCAATAAACAGTAGTCAACGTAACAAATTAATAGGTCTGGTGTTTATATGAAGACCGCAAACCTAAATATAATTATTGTTATCACCGCCCGCGCAACCAATGTTCGTTTAATTATAGAAATGTTCATTTCAATACCACTTCCCCATGTAATGTGGTGTCTGTTCAGTAATGACAGATTGGGAATGGTTAGTTGGAACTTTGGGTCTAAATGGATGCCATATGAGCTCCATCTAAAAGAAAGATAGACTAACCAAGTTACATTAGTTAGTATATAACTGAAAATTGTGTGTAGTGTAGTGTGCGGCATGGTGACTCAGTGGTTAGAGTACCAGATTCCAAAGCAGACGTGCCCAGGCTCGAGCCCTGTCTGCGGCAAATTCTGGCCGGTACATTATGACTTCCCAATAAGGACGAAACCAGTCTACTGGATGAATTGCCTTTTCTACACTACACAATTCTTAGTTTATAATGACAAAATGTAAGTTCTTAATGGGTCAGGTGCTTATATGAAGACCACAACCTTGAATATAATAATTTTCCAACGAATGTTGAATCACTATTAGACTGTCCGTCTGCATTTAAAATATTATACATACGTGCACATGATACCATTCTGTAGAAGTTAAAGACCGAGGCTTTAATTACAGCTAATAAATTTGAGAATTTATAAACCACTTAATTCATAAATAAACAATAATAAACCTATCATTCTGTGCATAATATATGTGATAGACAGTGCTAAGCGTAGCTGCTTAATTACGGATATTAAAATTGCATCCTAATCTTGGGTGTCGAAGAAGGTTCATATGCCTATGTTTCTAAAATCAAACTAACAGAACTGTTTAATTTAATCAAACTTGCGATTTCAGTGTAAACACCTAACCCATTCTGGACATACATATGCCAGTATAAACCAAGCATTGGAAAGTGTAGAAAAGGCAATTCATCCAGCAAATTGGTTTCGTCCAGATTGGAGACTCATCACGTTCTGTCCAGAATTTGCCGCGGACAGGCTCGAACTGGGGCACATCTGCTCAGGAATCTGGTGCTCTGACACTGTGCCACCTATTCGCGCACTACACACAATTTTCAGATATACGATAAAAAAATAAATGACTTCCCCATCTAGTGTTTTGTCTCTTCAGTAATGACAGATTGGGGATTATTAGTTGGAACTTTAGGGCTAAATGGATGCCAAATGAGCTCCACGTAAAGGAAAGGATAACCAAGATACAAATTTTGTTGTATCTTCTACGCGCACAGAACAGCAATTAAACGATTTGAGATTTCACGGACAGGCGTGTATGTTAATCCATAGGATTTGCTCATGTTTATTCTATAAGTGCCACTTTAGTAGAGTAAATATATAAGTTGTTATGTGCGTGAAGGGGGGATAATGTTGATAAGTTTTTGTATACATTTGAGTATAAGAGAATAGATATGAAGACCGGATATTAGGGTAGACAATAAAACATACTTTAGGAATTAAAATAAAAATAAATAGATCTGTGTTGAATGAGGCTATCACATGTGGCAATAGCCACCTTTAAGACAAAGAATGAACAAAGGGTCTTATCTAGGGCAGACATTATTTCAACAGAAATTCCTCGCAGACGCGCCTGTATAAGGATGAAGCAGTTCGCCCTATGATGAAAGCAGACTTCGAGCCGAACTGAACAAAAATTATTTAATATTTGTAAATTTATTTTATTAAATCGATTCTCGTTATGCGAGTAAAAATAAAGCATGTTTGGTAAAACCAACAATGACTTCTGATTGGTTAGAAATGTTGATTCAAGGACTGACTGCTCAAATGAACAATTTAACTGCAGAATTAGGCATAATTAAGTTTCGTCTGGACGATACGCTGATAATTAACTCAGACGACATACTATTGCATGGCCCATCCAATATAGGTGGACACAACATCACATTTGCCCCAAGTTGTTTTATGTCTGTGAGTATGGTGTCAACCATGACAATGGGACTGGAAATGATGTCCAAAAAATTCTGGGTAAAATGTGTGGAAAATTTGGTTTCAACGTCATTTTCAGACAAGCCTAGCTGGTGGAGAACTTCAAAATGAAGGGACAAGTGACAACCCATTAATCAATCAAGGCCAAATAAAATCTAAGTACCTGGAAATGAAAAGGATTCAAGATTTTTACCAACCTACGAGTGCTATCAATTGTCACGCACACGAAAGCGGCCGCAAGAATCGAAACAAGGAGCGCCAGCACTGAGCAGTTGGAATATAACTGAACATTGAGTCGAATGCGCGGCAGCGTGACACAGTGGTTGGAGCACCAGATTCCAAAACAGACGTGCTCAGGTTCGAGACCTGTCCGCGGCAAATTCTGGCCAGCACGTGATGAGTTCCCAATCAGGACGAAACCGGTCTACTGGATGAATTGCCTCTTCTACACTACACAATTCTTAGTTTACACGTATGTACTTAATGAGTCAGGTGTTAGGTATCACTGCCCGAGGAACCAAAGTTCGTTTAATTATTAAAATAAAGCTGTTCTTCAAACCTTGTTTGTAAACTTGTGGTAAACACCAATCTAAACATTTTCAAAAAATAACAAATCTGCTGTAATTCAAATGTTAGTGACGTGTTTCGAACTTCTATGCTCATCACAAACGCACGGCAGCAAGTTGACCAATGAGGATGGAGCAATAAGGCATCTCTAGTAGACTCGCGTACATCGCACCTTAATTAAGTTGATGTTTGTTTAAAAGATCAAAAATCCGATTTACATAACTGATGTCACATTTCCATTCAAGTACAAAGTATTCAAAACTACTCCAGCTACGCGCCGAATATATTAACTTGCTTCACTAATATATAAATTGATGCTCGATCGTCATTGGTAAGTTCGCCTTCTTGCTTTAATTATGAGCATGGAATGTCGAAACACGTCAGTACGTGGGGCTAACCGTGGTTTTGCTATGCTGTGCAACTAATTAATTACAAAGTGATTGGTTTTTATCTCAAGTTCGCCAACTTCATTCAATGAGCTCTTATCACCGGCCTATTCATAAAAACTTATTCAACTACGTATTAATTAATTTATACATATGCAAAGCTTTATTGATGGCGCATTCCACGTAGATTTATGTGCATTTGGCAGAAATACGAAATCTACATGATTTGTTGACGTAAAATAACGAAAAATGTGGAATCATCGAATTTGCATAAAAGGGATGTGCATTAATGCCTACTAAATTTGACAGTTGACACGCAAATCTGACTTAACTGATCACTGAGACCTTTCAGTTTAATAATATTTTCAGCAAAAATTCTGCAATGCTATGCTAGGGCAATTTTTAGCGAACTTCAACTTTACTTAACAGGAATAATTTCTTAAATTATGCGTTCTTCTGATTTCATGTTAGAATTTTCAGAAATTTAGGCAATTAAACCAAAGAGATTGGTTTAATTTTTTTTTGCTCGAGTTTATAATTGCCGTTCATGCTGTCTTTAGTTTATCCTTCTGGTCAAAATGGAACTGATTTGTTACTAAGTGCGAAACACCTAATACCGAATGGCATACAAATTAGTTCACCGCTGCAAACAGTTTCTAACTGTTATATATTTAATTGAATGATGCCACGATTACCACGAAATGTGAAAAATGGTATCTATCAAGGCCAGACTGTAAGGATTTACTGGAAAAGAAAAAGATGTTAAGAAATAATTAAACGAACATTGGTTGCGCGGGTGGTGATAACAATTATTATAATCAAGGTTGCGGTCTTGATATAACATTCATTAATATTTTTATAGAGTATAAATAAGAATTGTATGTGAGAATTTCCTTTCACACTATACCTTAGTTTATACTGACATAGGTAAGTAATTAATGGGTCAGGTGTTTATATCAAGACCGCAACCTTGATTATAATAAATGTTAAGAAATAGTTCTAATTCTTGTTTTTTGTGAACTTTAGCACGCATTAAAATTTATCCTGTTGGTACCAACTACCAACTCGGCAACCATAGTGTTAGTACCATTTATCATTTCTACCAATTTGTAATGTTGAAATGGATACTGATCATTAGTCATTATATATCATATATATATATATATATATATATATATATATATATATATATATTTCTAATAAGGATAGAAAAACACATTGATAACAAAGTGGATAATGGCCATTTATTTCGAGAATTACTAAACTTCGTGTTACAATGCCTTAAATTAAGGATTGTAAAGCGAAGTTTAGTTATCTCGAAATAAATGGCCATTATCCACTTTATAATAATTTGTGTAATATTCGAAGGCAATTGGCATTTTAAAGACATAATAATATATATATATATATATATATATATATATATATATATATATATATATATATATATATATAGAGAGAGAGAGAGAGAGAGAGAGAATTAGCGTTGAAGTCGCATTTTCGAAACTCTATATGATGTTTGATTCACTACTGCATGTTTACACATTCGTCTAGGAGATTTTAACGTCCTATTTTACCACATTCCTCACCCAAATATATAGTTGGTAAAGAGCGTCATACCGGCTGCTACTGATGAGTCGCCAGTAGGCACGAAAAAAAATTGCACTAGAATATTCTTTCCGTACACACTGTCTTTGATTTATCATCTGGTCAAAATTGAAATAATTTGTAACTAGGTGCGCAACACCTAATACATAATTGCATATATATTAGTTCTCCACAAACAGTAACTAAAAGGTAAGATGGGATTAATGCTTAACTGAACCTTGCTAGCTTAATTTATTTTATTGGGATCCTCCCGGAACCAAGCACATATTGATTGCCTAAAGAAAACGACCTGAATCCACGCACTTTCTGTCGTAGAAACGTTTCGACACTCACAGTGTCGAAATTATGCCTTCGACATCTTTATAATGTAGCTTAAACGGTTTTCGAACTTTGCGCTGACTTGACCTTGATGAAGACAGCAATAACGGAGGAATTTATATTGATTACTCCGCTTTAAATTTTTGTCAAATTCAATTTCCAGAAGGTTAAGGAAACGTTTAACCAATGGTCTAAATAAGAAAAACATATCATGCACAAAAGTATATGAAGAAAACGAAACTTCGATAAAAAAATCAATAGTAGTGTTTATCAACTCAGTTGTCTTATTTTAGCAAATATATTTTTACTATACAGTTGTTTATATTACAAAATAATTTGAGGTTGAGTTACCATGTTTTAAGAAATTCGTGAAAATATCAAACGTTCACGTTGGTTTAAATAGTGACTGAATAAAAATGCCACGCCGTCAAGTATTCTGTTTTTGTTTTGCGCAATGTAAACTACTTCTTACGCATAACCTTATGTGGTGTGTCATCGCTTTAATTTTAAATGTACCCTCAATTAATGGGTGTGTCATGTTTCTCGGGACGTTAGCTAATTTTGATGGCCTAGTCGTTATGTCTCTGTTCCAGTCCAATTTGACTTTATTTTAAACTAATTTTTGCAAGTTTAATCAGAGGTTAAGCTTGTTAATTGCGATAGCTTTAAAAGCCAGAAGCATTTTTCAGATATTTTCTTGTGCTCAACTGAAAATTTATTACAACTCCAACATAAACTGTGAGTATACCATGGTCACAAAATGCTGATTTTTTTGTGCAGGAACTGCACCCCTTATATATATAGCATGGTAGCATATGAAATGCCTTTGAGATTCCGATATAAATGTACCCCAGTTTGAGACCGGTTCACAGAAAATGCTTAGATAATGGTAGAAATAAATTTTGTTAAAAAATGTTATTCCATGAAGTACGTTGTTTTGTTCTCATATATATATATATATATATATATATATATATATATATATATATATATATATATATATATATATATATATATATATACAACAGTACTTCATGGAATAACATTTATTAACAAAATTTATTTCTACCATTATCTACAGGCATTATTCTGGATTCGTTATTATTTTCGTTCATCCAATCCCAAATGTGCATTTGTCATGACCAATCCCCTCTTAGTTATGGTTGTCTTTGCTACGCGCAATTTTGACCACTTCATTTGCGTAGCGTCATGTGGTGTGTCATCGCTTTCATTGTGAGTGCGTCCGTTGTTGACGGGTGTTGTATTATGCGGAACGTAGGCAAAATATAACACAGACGTAAATTACGTATGCACTCATAATGCAAGCTATGACATACCACATGACGTTAAGCAAAATAAGTGGTCTAAATTGCGCAAAGCATTGACAACCATAGCTATAATGGGATTGGCTACGATAAATGTACAGTTCGGATTGGATGAACGAAAATATTAATGAACCCTGAATAATGCCTGTGGATATTGGTAGAAATTAGATATGTTAATAAATATTTTTCCATGTAGTACGTTGTTTTGTTCTCATATTTTTAAAAATGGTGAAAGTTTTTTATTATATATATATATATATATATATATATATATATATATATATATATATATATATATATATATATATATATATATATAGTGTGTGTGTGTGTGCGTATATTGTATTTTGATGCACGCTACACAGTTTTTCTTTTAATTTAATTAAAAAAATGCTGTCGGCAGCCTAGATTGATAAGGTAGAATACTATAGTTTTAAAATTTTACAAATATACTGAACATTATTTTCCTTATTTTAGAATAGAGCCTATCATCAATCTTTGCCTAGAATCATCTTCAGAAAACAACACCAGGAAGTCGTTAAAACCACACAGTGAACGACTGAGTTAAAGCGTTCACACAAATACAATTACTTAAAATAAACTCAGAAAATATTACTTTGGAATTTTATTTAAACAATATGTAAATAAGCTTAAACAAGAACCTGCTTAAAGCAGATAATACATTAGTTTTAGAAAATAAAACATTTAGCAATAGGAAATTTGTCAATCTTTCCGGTGGAATGAAAATGCAGAATAGAGTTGTGACTCCTGTACGGCCTAGTTGGTCATCTGATTTGATGACCCGACAATGTTACGCATCACAGCAAAACAACGACAATTATACGTAGAATACTAAATCAAGTTCCGGTTTTACTGTGCTAATGAGGACACAAAAAACGTGTTTCCGTTTTGGTCCAGCGTTTTGAGTGGCAACAACAGAATTAAATTTTTTGTTTAGAACCGTCTTAATGACCTTATTGATCACATCCACGCAATTAAATACAAAAACTGTGGGTAACAAAATAAAACACAATCACTATCTATCTATCTATCTATCTATCTATCTATCTATCTATGTATATATATATATATATATATATATATAGCAGTAGAATTAATTTCTATAAAAGAGTATATTAATTTTAGTATTCACGTCAGGTTTGTAAATTTGACATTTAAGTAAATCGCGCCATTTGCTTTCCTCAGATACCAGCAAAACTACCGCTAGTCACACCCAGTTACACGTTTACTCCTTCTCAAGCGATTAGCAACGAGTGTCAGAAATCTGATTAATGTGGATCGAACGTGTCTGAGTGTGCAGACTTTTAAGGCGGAAATTCTGCTCTCGCCTCGTGTAGTCTCGTATGCGGTGCACCTGGTTGTACAAATTCATGGTAGTTAAGATCATGGTTATCTCTGCACGTCTTTTTTAACGTATATAGCGCTATTGTACAGTCAATCGTGTCGTGTCATACGCCTCGTGTAATCGCGGAATACTATTCACGTCTTATTCAAGAAAACCGTATAGTACAACATAAAATTATTGAAAATTATCGCAGCTTAATCATTATTTTGACATTTTACATAACTTCTATCTGGTGAGTTTACGAATGAGCAACTTTCTTCCGATTCGGTTAATTAAAAGGTATAATAAAATCGCTAGCAATCGTTCTGTCCGGAAGGAACCAAACACTTCAAACAGGTAATATAATTAAACAATTATTGATTTCATGGGTAGTGATAACATGTATTTAAATCAACATTTCAAGCTTGATGTTAACTCCAATCCCATTATGTACATGCATTTTTAAGCATAAACTAAGCATTGCATAGTGTAGAAAAAGGTAATTCATCCAGTAGACCGATTTCGGCCTTATTCTGAAATCATTACGTACTGTCCAGAATTTGCCACGGGCCTAGCTCGAATCGGGGCACATGTGCCTGGGAGTCTATGTTTTTATTCTCTGCCTCACTCTGACGCACAATAAAGACGAAACCGGATGAAGTTAGATTAATTGCATTTGTTACCAGATTTAATTCTTATCTTATCCTGAAAAATGCATACAGAATTGGATTGACGTTTATCTCAATCTCGCAAGCTTGGCTTGAATAGTTATTAAAATGAGGGTAAATGTAAATCGCAACACATCAGTTCGCGTAGCTGACTGCGATTTTTCTGGAAAATGAAATTATTCGAGCAAAGTTATTTTTATGGTTCTTCGAAGTTTCGCAGCATAAATTGAACATAAGCTTAGTTTTGTGTAAGGTAGCGAAGGTAATTTGTCCATTAGATCGGTGCCGTGCCTATTGAGAACTCATCAGTTGCTTTCCAGAATTTTGTCGCGCACAGGCTCGAACCAGGACACATTTGCTTCACGTGTATTTAACGTTTTACTACTGGCATCGCACAACTGAAGTAATTCAAGTTTTCATAGCACACTTTTATCACTATAGTCTGATGCAACACCAAACAAATCGGAACAAAAATCTATATTTTAAAACGCAAAACTACCTCAAGCGAAACGACACAAACATTCAACTTGCGTCGATGAAGCTCTAAGTGATTTATATTGCAGAAGTCCACAAGGTTAGGACAATATCATTTGACAAGAAATATATCTTAAAAAGAACACCTTGAGGGCCAAATACAGCCTCTTTAAAAATGACAATACTATTTGACCGGTAATCATTATAAATTCATGTACAGCCGATTACGTTTGATTTTGGGTTGCGATCATGATATTATCACTTGACTCATTGTGTACATACCTTTGTTGGTATAAACTAGGTATTGTATAGTCAAAAGGCAATTAATCCAGTAGACCAGTTTCGTCCTCATTGGGAACTCATGTAACGTTCAGAATTTGCCGCGGATAGGGCTCGAACCTGGCAACGTCTGCTTCGGAATCTGGTGCTCTAACCACTGAGCCATCCTGCCGCACACTACACACAATTTTCAGTTATATACCAACTGAAGTTTCTTGGTTAGCCTTTCCTTTAGGTAGAGCTTATATAGCATCACATTATCCCTAAATTTCCAATCTTTCATTATAGAACAGATACCACGTTACATGAGGAAGTGGTATTGAAATGAACATTTATATAATTAAACGAACATTGGTTGCGCGGACGGTGATACTAATTACTTTTTAATCAATGTTGCTATCTGGATATTATAACATTACTCATTAATATCAAGATCTCACCATTGATGAAAATGTAATTGGTATCACAGTCTGCGCAACCAATGTTCGTTTAATTATATAAATGCTCCTTTCAATACCACTTCCCCAAGTAACGTGGTATCTGTTCTATAATGAAAGATTGGAAAATTAGGGATAATGTGATGCTATATAAGCTCTACCTAAAGGAAAGGCTAACCAAGAAACTTTAGTTAGTATATAACTGAAAATTTTGTGTAGTGTGCGGCAGGGTGGCTCAGTGTTTAGAGCAACAGATTCCGAAGCAGACGTGCCCAGGTTCGAGCCCTGTCCGCGGCAAATTCTGGCCAGTATGTGATGAGTTCCCAATAAGGACGAAACCGGTCTACTGGATGAATTGCCTTTTCCACGCTATATAATTCTTAGTTTATAATGACAATGTATGTACATAATGGGTCAGGTGTTTATATCAAGATCGCAACCTTGATTAAAAATAATTGTTATCACCGCCCGCGCAACCAATGTTCGTTTAATGATATACAGCCAATAGTTTATTTGCACGTAAATGACTTTGTCTTTTTTCTGTTGCTAAATTATCTTTCTAACCTTTACACGTCGACCAAAATTATTCCAACATTTCTGAACAAGGCGCAAAATTTGTCTCAGTATATCGGTTTCATTTGACTTGGGTAAAAAATCAAAAATAGGAAGACGTAATAACGTTTGTGACTATACATAGCAATTTCACACTGTTGAAAATGACTATGAGGCGGTTTGAAACTACAGATATGAATAATTTTATATTTTAAATTAACGGCTAATAGTTTTTCTCCATTTAAATGGACATTCAAAACGAAAAGGTATTGAAAATTAGGATGGCTAAATGAATCTTTTCTCTTCGATAGTCTAACAAACCATTTAACCAATGATTCAATAAGGTAAATAAGAAAATAAAACAAACGAAAGACATTTACACAATCCTTGATTGTGCGGGGGGTGGTTAAACTTCTTTGAATCAAGTTTGCGAGTTTGAAGTAAGCAACAGTCTCATTTTATTTAACCAGTCGTCGAACAACATAACAAAATTACCGTCAGTCACACACAATTTTACTTTCGATGCATATGTGTGCTGTGGTTTGATCCTCGCTAGTCAGTTTGCCGTTGTACACAGGAGATGCTCATGGAAGGTCGACAAGCGTAAGTATGTGTGACTGACGGTAGTTTTGATAAGCTGTTCGATGACTGGTTAAATGCAATGTGATTGGTGTTTATTTCAAGTTCACAAACTTGATTTTACGAAGAAGAAACATAAGACATGCCAGATAATTCAACATCTAGAAACATAGATAGATCAGGCATTAACGAGTAATCATTTAATCAAACTTCCAAAGATATAGCCGTATGCGTAACCAACAATGTTTTACATTTTAGATTTTGCAAAATACCTCTGCTTTATAATCATAAATCAAAATCAAAATTAGTCAAGACTTCATTTTATTCACTAAAGGCTACGTAACTCATTCCTAGTAATCTGATTTAAGAAGCGTTCATCCATAGTAACTTAATTGGACCTCCATATTCGAAAAAAAGCCTCACCTCAGTTCCGGACGGCGTGCGATTGAAAATGCAAGATTTCTTTGCGAAAAAATTGGAGGATTAACCAAATCATGCAGGCGGTCATAGTGAGTAAAAGGGCGAAAATTGGGTCAGTTAATTTCCTGCTTTGTCAACCTCTGATTGGTTAGCTAAGGTTAACGAGAATCAGAAAACTGAGCTACAGCATGATAATGAGCTTCCAAAAAATTAGTGATTTTGACGTTCTATTAAAGAGAATTTTTTTATAAAATATATCGCCTATACACCCGGAAAGGATTCAATTCTTTTTATGTTGTACAATTTAATGGCCGTTAGCTATCCCCAGATAAGCCTAGTAGATTACCTTTAATTAAACAAACACTCTTACTATATATAATAAAGCCATCTTTGACTGTCTCTCGTTTATATTTACTATACATATTTTTTTTAAATTTTAATAAAATAAAAAGAAAAAGGGTTTCTTTCTTGAGTATTAAAAGAGCGGAACGTTTTCCTTCCTCTTAATCGGTGTTGCAGACGACAGAAGAGCTAAAAAGATGGTGTTTATTTTGTTTAACATAACCAGGCTATTCTGGAATCTTCTGGAATTTACCTAAGAAAAAGAACAAATCGATGGCGTAGTATATCATAGTATGTCAATGATTTAAGGTTAATTTATACCAAAATTATGAATATATATATATATATATATATATATATATATATATTTTGTCAGTATAAACTCAAAATTGTGTCCGGTAAATAAGGCAATACATCCAGTATACATTGAATGACTGTTACACACGTGAAAGGCTTTAAAGTGACGGGACCAGTGAGAAAACAAATCAACAATTCTGAAACGTTGTGCACATGGAAACGTAAATGAATCAAGACTTGACCGACATCCAAATGTCATTCAGAGACACGCAATAGTGAAGGACGACAGGAAAATATAACTCATCCTGTTGACCAGTTTCGTGCGTATTGGAAAATCTTAGAGTACAGTCGAATATGTGACGCGGACAGGACGCGAACCTGGGCACATTTCGAGTCGTGTGTGCGACAAAATATTGACAGTACTTCAAGAGTTCTAAAACAGATAAAGCTGGTATACTAGATGAATTGCCTTCTAATTATTATTTATATTAACGTAGTGATTATTCGTCTTCCATTATTCAAATAGATTTATGTTGTTGCTTTCATGTCAAACAATTTTTTTAATTTTATTGCTTAGGAATCAATTTTTTGCAGTGCACTATAAAAGCCCTTTCTTGTTGTAGAGAAACATTGAAAATTGAAGCTAACTTCATTTATCCACGTGACGCGATTTTTAAAAATTTTATCAGTAAAGCAACCAGTTTGATTTGTCTTTTATGACACCATACAGGAAGCTTCACATTTCGGCATTGAATGCATCATTTTAATATAACTGCATTGTCCGCGTAACTGGAAGCATTTAACAGTATTGCATTCAGTTGCCTTGAAGTCATTATTTTTTTACATTTATCAGTGGCGCAGATTTAAAAAATTAAAATTTTAATACTAATACTAATAATAATAATAATAATAATAATTATTATTATTATTATTATTATTATTATTATTATTATTATTATTATTATTATTATTATTATTATTATTATTATATATTATTATTATTATTATTATTATTATTATTATTATTATAATTATTATTTTAAAAATAAAAACAGCAATGGCTAAGAATAATCGCTACATTTTGGCCGAATCAAAGGCTTACTTGTGCCCTGTTAGATTTAAATATCGCTTAAAAATACGAAACTACATTATTTTGTTTCAAACTCTATATAAAACAAGAGAAAAATCGGACCATACAGTAATAGTAGATCCTTCTTGTATACATATGTAGATTTTAAAATCATCGAATATTAAAATTGCATTTTTGTACCTATAGATTTAAGAGCTAGCTCAGAAAATTGTAAATCACCAGCTAATATTAGGCAGAGCTTTATTATAGCAACACGTTTATACAACGTAGGTTGCAAGACAAATTGTTACTTGTCACCAATTATAGAATGATACGGCGCTTTAAAATTACAGTGTAGTTTAATAGAGTAAATCGATGGACGATTACATTATGTTGCTTATTCAGATTTAACACCAGAACAGCAACGTAAAATAAAAAATAAACCTCCACATGCACACACAAACGCATTGCAGAAGCTGTTAATTACGGCATCCTATCTTCGTAGTTTAATAAAATGGAACAATCATTGAGTTTTTAATTGCATAAACTATATATATATATATATATATATATATATATATATATATATATATATATATATATATATATATGGCGAAAGCTGCATAACGTTAATGTTTGAGACTGCATAGAACTTGTGCAGCCGACATTTCCTGTCGAGAACACTGTATGCGAGACTGCTAGAGGTGAGAGCCGCATATCTAAATTTGATTTCTGTATATATTCAATGCGGTTTGATCCTCGATAGTCAGTTTGCCGTCGTACTCTGATGATGATCATGGAAGGTCGAAACGCGTCAGTGCGTTGCGGCTGGGGGTAGTTTTGCTATGTTGTTCGACGACTGGTTAAATACAATGGGATTGGTGTTTACTTCAAGCTCGCAAACTTGATTTAAAGAATTGTTACCACCACCCGTGCAATCAATTATTGTTAAATATAAATAAAGGATTCGTGAGTGTGTGTGTGTGTTGCCTCATTTTTTTGGCTTCTAATCGCTCAAAGTTGGAATCTATCCATCTCACATCGGTGCTCTGAATTGCCTTTACAAATATCCGGATTTTTCCATTTTAATTTAGTTTTTTAAATGTTCTCACTTTCAAGTATGGAGTAGCGAATTCAGAAAGTCATCATTCACAAAAGTCATTTTTAAGCAACTGATACAATAAGTACCCTAAGAACCTGTTAGCAACAGTTCTTTCACTTTAAATTTGCAAATTGAACAGTATTAAATTTTTCATCACGTGAATTTTAAATATTTTATAACACTTAACAAATAATGTTTGTAGAATAATTATTTCTCAAATAAGTAAAACATTAATTTGCACACATGAAATTTAAAAACAAACCTTGTACGTTTTAACTTAGCACTTACTCTTCATTTGCTCAACTGCTATACCGGAGTGAAAACCAAGAATTATTTTTATTTAAATAGAAAAGTATGGTCCACATGGAAACTAGGCATGAAATTGGCATAAAGTTATTAGTCAAGAAAGTTCAACAAGACGGAGTAGTAAAACAACTTCGCATTGCCAAAAAACGCTTTTCAATTTCGATTAAGACAACATGTTTGAGAATGCCTCCATATTTAGAGGCGATCACAATAAACAGAAGTTTTCCGAAACTATGCAAATAAAAATGTCTGTCCATTAAATATCATAACCAGGGGCCTTTCCAAACCCAATACTAAATTCTTTAGTCGTTCTGTCTTGTGAAACTACTAAATTAAACATTTTATGTCTATTTTATGTGTATCTCTCGAGTAGACATTTTTCTATTTGCGCAAAGTTAATAATTTTATGTTATTAAACGAACATTAGTTGCGCGCGGGCAATAATAACAATTACTTTTAATCAAGGTTGCGAAATTGATATAAACACCTGACCCATTAGGTACACACATTTGCCAGTATAAACTAAGAATTTTCTAGTGTAGAAAAGGCAATTCATCCAATAGATCGGTTTCCTCCTTATTGGGAACTCATCACGTACTGGCCACAATTTGCCGCGGACAGGGCTCGAATCTGGGCATGTCTGCTTCGTACTCTGGTGCCCTAACAACTGAATCATTGAACCGCACACTAGACTACACACTATTTTCAGTTATATATTAACTAATGTAACTTGATTAGTCTTTTTTTATTTTTTGTGGAGCTCATATGGTATCCATTTAGACCCAAGTTCAAACTAACCGAGTTACACTAGTTAGTAAATAGCTGAAAATTTTGTGTAGTGTCCGGCAGTGTGGGTTAGTGTTCAAAGCACTAGATTCCGAAAATTCAACATCGTTCATACTAACCACTTAACATCGTAGCGTTAAACGCACAGGAAAACATAGGATCGCAATTAATTTATTTTGTTTTGTACACAGTGTTTTAATAGTAAGCAATTTAAATGAGCTCATATCTTTGCTTAACGTGTTGGTCTAAGTGATACGTGCCTCATCTTTACAAGAATGGAAGCAGATTACCCAAACATGAAATAAACACCTAATAAAGTTAGCTCGATTTTGCATCCGCCAAAGCGATAAAAATGTATCAGCAACAAGAAACTAAAGCGAAATGTGCGCACTATTCAATAACTGAGTTAGTAATCCAAAAAGCAATGCATTGCAATTATACAATCAATGATTGCGCGGATGGTGGTAACAATTCTTTAAATCAAGTTTGTGACCTTGAAGTAAACACCAATACCATTGTATTTAACCAGTCGTCGAAAAACAGCAAAACTACCGCCAGCCGTAACGCACTTACGCGCTTCGACCTCACATGATCATCATCAGAATACGACGCCAAACTGATTAGTGAGGATCAACCCGTAATTCATATATTTGAAAAGCAAATTAGATATGCGTCCCTCACCTTAGCAGTCTCGCATACATTGAACTTGACTGGAAATGTCAGCTGCACAATTTCTATGCAGTCACGAACATTAACTGTTCGCAGCTACCGCCGCACACTCCTATATATATATATATATATATATATATATATATATATATATATATATATATATATATATATATAAATTTATATCGTTACAAGTTTCACCATCTTTTGTTCTCGTGTGTATATATATAGGCAGTACAATTAATCAAGAATTGATTGCGCAGGTTGTTCGACGACTGGTTGAATACAATGGGATTGGTGTTTATTCCAATCTCGAAAACATGATTAAAAAAATCGATGGAAAAATTAAGCGAACAATCATTGCGCGATAGGTGGTATTAATTATTTAAATCAAGCTTGAAATCTTGATATAAACACCAGATCCATTATCTGCATACATTTTCCAGTATAAACTAGGCCTTGAATATCGTAGAAAGGACAATTTATCTTGTAGATAGGTTTTGTCCTTATTGGCGCTTTTTCAGCTACTTTCCGCATCAAATTCTAAACTAGACATGAAGTGTTCCCAATAAGGACGAAACCGGTCTACTGGATGAATTTCCTTTTATATATCATACAAGACTTATTTTATGCTGACAAATGTATGCATATAATATTGGAATTGTGTTTATATCAAAATCGAAACTTTGATTTAAATAATCGTTGCAATAGATTATGGAGAGGAAGGGCTGTTACAGATTTAAATTTAAATTAATTTATTTCTAAAAGGGATCTGAAAAAAATAATTAGGTTCATAGATATCATTTTGATCAAAGAGTCAGATTGAAGGTCACACAGATGAATATAGATTGTCGAGAGACGACCAAACATAATTTGCGACTTTCAAGGTTTAGCTCAATCTAATCCATCCTGTGGGTAGCCCTTATTATATAAATTACTGGACAGATATAAGTAAATTAAGTGGAAATTAATAACAACATTATAAACAATAAATTACATAATCAAGAAAAAAAAGTGCAGCTGAGTTGGAATAAAAGATTATTATATGTCCTTGGTCTAATTTCTCAGTGAAGATATTTCAAGTCTAGGTCAACCTAATGGCTGGTCAACTGTGAAAGCCTTACCAGCGCTGAAGTCTGAATTAGCTCATAATTGCATGGAGTATTATGTCTTCCTCTTCGCACCTTTATTGGATGTATGATGTTTCAAGTATAATTAAGCTTTGCAATTTATGCTAGACATTTCGTATATCATTAACCTTTGTGTGTGTTCCCACTTAGATCGTCTAAAAGCATTTCGTGTTTTATTAAGAACACGGAGCTTAGTTATTGCGTAGTCGTTAAAGCACCTATCTATGTCCCCGAATGCACATCGGCGAATCAATTCAATATTGTGGTTGCTTTGAAGTTGAGCAATTTTTAAACAGTGTGATTAAAATGGTTTTCTAACACTTTGCATCAAAGTTGCTGTTCTATAGGCGACCTAATCTATTAAACGAGCTAAAACTCAATTCCTGTTTTCTCAGTTGCTAAGTTAAAATCCGATTTCCGCTAATGCGCTGAGCAAATTCATATTTTCGCATTTTGGATTTTCAAAGATATTCGAAAATTATTGACAAACAATGTAAGAGGAACAGTGATTATGCGTGTGGTTTGATACTAATGGATTGGTACTTATCTCAAGTTCGCAAACTTGATCAAATGAAATGCCAATGCTTTTAGTTGTGGAGAGTATGCCGTTTCATAAATAGTTACTTTGCATCGGATAAACATAAACTTTTTTTTTAATCATGTTAAGAAATTTATAAATATTCAGTTAAAATACTAATGTAGAATATCTGTGCCAAGGCTTTGAACGAGGAAAAAAGTTACTGCTTCGGATGTTCATATTGAAATACGTGTAAATCTTCGTTTGTCTGATGAATCATAATCGATTAAAAGCGTTGTCGTAAGTAGAACGTATTGGGTCTTTAAAAAATTGTTAGAGAAACAATGACAATTAAATTTGTTTTAAACAAAATTAAACATACTTAAGTTATCCTCTAGTGAAGAGGAGTAGCGCAGGCCGGACACATTTCTAACCACAACCAAGTTGAATGCATGATACGGATAGCTGTGTCTGGGCTGACTCACGGCAGCTACGGCATCACTAGAGCCAATCTTCGATCTTGACAGTTCATTGTCACACGGAGAACCGAGGCCGGGAGAGTAAACTCCTGTCGACTCGAATACAACTTCGTAGCCATGCAGACCACCGAATGTTTCGTTCGGTGAGCTCCAGGAGAGCTCAATTTTCGGGAATGTGCGTTGTTGTGCGTCGGTTTGCCGTCGCACCTGATTAACCGTCAGTCCGAGCGGCTCCGAGGGTCCTCCAATGCAAAAAGACAAATCGTCATGACACGGATTATCTTTTACTGTTAACGGCACGTATGGCCAAGCGTTTTGACGCTGACCACAGACAATGTATTTACAAACCACTAATAACCAGACCGAAAGCAGTTCACGTGCATAAATCAGCCTGATCGTCGTCTTTAGCATGGCTGCGTGACAAAATCTGCTAGACGTTTAATTAAATTAATTCCTCGTGTTAATGGGCTTAGGTGAACTCATTTTAAGAAACACCTGGCGCGGTATTTTAAGCGAGCAGAAATTAATAACAACTCTAAACGTGCACACACCGATTTTCTGTCGCTATTCATCGTACTTCTCAAAAGAAAATAATAAAATTAAATTTTTTTAAATATCCAGAGTCGAAGTAACGCCACTATGCCTTCAGCACACCGACTGTTGTTGATTGCATTGATGGACTGAAGATGGCATCAATCAAGGGTGAAGTGTGAAGAACCAATTCGAAATGACCGCGTATGAGTGTCAACATTCGGTTTCATTAGAGAGGTTCGAGAATTCGTGTTGCCTATATTGCAAATTAGTCAATATCAGTTTTATGTGTCAATATTTAAGTGCATAAATGTACGAAGCCAATATCTGGGCGCATAAGAACATTGGAAATGAAACTAGATAAATTGTTATTGTCGCTGCTTTGACCAATTATCATAGTCGATGTATATTTACATTGTGCATTTTTTATATATACTATATACTATATATAAATATATATGTATATATATATATATATATATGTATATATTGTTGAGAGGATGTTAGATATGAAGAAGAACAGAAAAGCAAACAAACTGGCTTCTAAACGAAAGGCCAAGAGACACAACTATTAAGAAGCGATGTCGTATCTACGCCCACCAATACAGTCATTATAATTGGCCAATCATAAATCGGTTAACTTAAGAAAAAATAATCAACCAATAAGAGGCGAGAAATTTTTCTGCTATTGCCCAGTTGCCGTTTGAAAAATGTGTAAGCGTAAGATATTTCAAATAAATGATTATGTTCTTTAATCAAGCATAAATATGGCAGACGATTCGTAAAGACATTCTTCATTCGGGTTGAAAAATTAGATGTATGACTGAATTTACTTCGATTAGAACCACGTGGAATAATTCGGTTTTAAAAGAAATGAAAGTCAAGGTATTACAAAAAAAACATTTTGTACAAAGCAACGTAAGATATTAAAATTAACAATGGATAAGAATTGATATATTATATAAATCCGTTATTTATACTAAATTTAATAACAGGCTTTTGCACATACTTCAGTTTTAACAGTTTCAGTATTTCTAATATAAAATTTTTTTAATAGTTTTGTTTAATTGTCTTATCTTACAGTATACGACTCTGAAAGAAAGGTTTCAGTTTCCTTAATTTTAAGCTTCGCAGTTCGTATATGTCATATGCGTATATCAGACCTTGTCCGATTCATCTTAAACATAACGAGTTTTGCTATTGAGAAAATAAAGTCAAGAACAGTGTATTCGAGACTACTAGAGTTGAGAGCCGCATATCTAAATTTGATTTTCATATATGTGCAAAGTGGTTTGATCCTCGCAAGTCAGTTAGCCATCGTTCTCCGATGATGATCACTGAAGGTCGAAACGCGTCAGAGCGTGCGACTGGCGGTAGTTTTTTTATGTCCTTTAAATCAAGTTTGTGATCTTGAAGTAAACACCAATCCCATTGTATTTAACCAGTCGTCGAACAACACAACAAAACTACCGCAAGTCGCAACGCACTGACGCGTTTCGACCTTCCATGATCATCATCAGAGTACGACGGCAAACTGACTATCGAGGATCAAACCGCGTTGAATATATATGGAAATCAAATTTAGATATGCGGCTCTCACCTCTAGCAGTCTCGCATACGTTGAACTTGACTGGAAATGTCGGCTGCACAATTTCTATGCAGTCACGAACATTAACTGTTTGCAGCTTTCGCCACATATACATATATAGGCAATACATTTTAATAATAATTGATTGCGAAGGTACTGGTAACAATACTTTACATCAAGTTTGCGAGCTTGAAGTAAACACCCGTTTTTGGTAAAAGTAATCCGCTGTTGTTGTTTCCACAAATTAGTATGTTTATTAAGAAGTTTGCCCGCTGGCTTCCAAATAGTTTTGTTGACAACCGATTTTGTACAATGGCAGATCAATCGTCAGAAAAATTTAACAGCTTGTGGTTTCAAGATCCGGCAAATTTGGCTAAAAAATAATCAATTAATCGGCACATTTAAGTCGGGATGGTTTGGAATCAATGTCTCGGAAAAGATCTATGCGACATACAGTCATAATGAAACCTTTACAGACACACTTCATTTCAATTCATTTGTTTGTGTTCAATACTTCGTTCGGGACCAATAACTATTTACCATATCCAATGAATAGCTATGAATTAGGAGTAACAGATCATAATCCAAATCCAATTCCCTGAGGAATTGTATAATAAAACGAACATTGATCGCGTGGGCGATGATAACCTTTACTTTAATCTGGGTTGCGATCTTAATATAAATACCTGACCCATTATGTACATGCTTTAGTCAGTATAAACTAATCAAGGTGGCTCTATAGTTAGAGCATCAGATTCCAAAGCAGATGGGCCCACGTTCGAGATTTTCCCACGACAAATTCTGGACGCTATGTGATGAGTGACCGATACAGACGAAACAAATCTACTTAATGAATTACCTTTTCTGAATTGCCCAATGCTTAGTTAATTGTGACAAATGTTTTGACATAATAGGTCAGGTGCGTAATTCAAAATCGCAATCTTGCTTGAAATTAGATTTTACCACCGCCCGCGCAACAAATG
>JAQBSW010003307.1:0-85550 GCA_029291075.1 Eudiplozoon nipponicum
TAGTTTAATTGTGAACGGTATTTAAGACATACTTTTGCATTAAAATCTGTATTTTTGCCAACCAACTCATTCAATTCGGATTAACAGTGAATTATATTTATATATGCTACATTGTGTGGAATATATCTATGAAACCTTTCTTCAGTCTTCTCATATCAACCATCCGAAAGGGATCAGAGACTGATTGGGTGCACGGGTAGTAATAATGGCCACCATTGATATGTAGTAGGGGTAAAAAATCACGAACTAGAAAGCAACTCCGCAAAAGACCCCTACAATTTAACGCTCAAAGACAGAATTTATATTTTATGTATTTTAATCGTTTATCCATAAACAGAAACTACACTGCTAAGACATTCTGGATTTATTTATTGTGTTTATTATGATTGCATTTGTGCCCAGATATTAATTAGTGTTGACAACATTTTATTTTCCTGCGGTCTAGAGCAAAGTCAATTTTAACTAAGAGTAAATTTTAATTTACTTTGAAACATCAGCCTAAAGCATAAATGATATGGATGGAGAAATATAGCGCTTACTTTATGTTTCTTTTTTTAAACTTGTGATGATGGTTGAATTGGAAAAGACATCCGCCAACGAATGTCGAAATATCTTGAAGAACCAGGACAACTGAAATCAAAACTGTGATAGTCAATAAACAGATCAGGTAATTTCAATTAATCCAGTTTAGCAAATTTCTCATTATTTTAGGAATAATTTGATATAGAATTATAGCGGCAATGCCGAAGTAGCAAATAGTGAAGCAAGTGTCAAATATTTCCATTTTAAAAACTTTTCGAATAATGTTGATATTCATAAATGATTTTGCTTTAAATTAAATTTTAAGTTAAATGCGTATGGTATGTCTCATAAGCATAACCTTTCTCTAAATCAACACTGGTTCCTGATTTGGATAAACGTAAATTGTATTTATCTAGATGAAATATAAATTAAATCGATATTAACTGATCTTTTGCACGTAGACAAATTTGAATGTATAGATAAGCTTAGTGTTATTCCAATAATAAAGATATTAAAAATAACACATCAGACGTGATAGAACAATGGCTGATTTGGGAATTTATAGACCTTCCAAAGACAGTAGTAATTTAATCGGATAGTAAATCTATCAAAACTAAGTAAAAAGAGAAATCAAGTTTGACTACGTAAACGTGGTTTAAACATAGCTATTCCTAATTAAAGATAAGTTAGAAATAGGGAAATTACTTAGGCTGTCAAAACGGCGCAAATTCTTTCAGATGAGCATAAATTAAAATTTGAATTTAACGTTTCCTAAATTTTTTAACTCAAAAAGAGAATAAACATAATCCAAACTATGAAAGACCATGCCCCAGAAAGGAGTTAATATCGAAAAATGATCTATATAAAAAGCGGTTAAAGAAGGAGCTATAGTTCTAATGAATCAATCCGATTATAATAAGAAAATGTAAGAATAGGTAGAAAATGCGGAGGTAAAAACTAGAATAACAAAAGACCCAACGAATAGAGTACAATGAAAAGTAAAAGGATTAATCAATAATTCGATTGTAAGTTATAAAATGAATTCAGCACATGGGAACACTCTCATAAAAAGAGATGCAACTACATTCAAAAAGTATGGTTTGTTTAAAGTTTATAAGTCCGGTTATTCATTAAGATTTATTGTCAATTTTCAATACTTTTAACATAGAAATTTCTAAGTTTCTATGTCATAGCATAAGAAAATTTTCTTCTTCCTTAGATCATAATGTAACACGCGGCTCCGCGTTATAACCCAACGATGTTCAATTTTGAAGGTCAAATAATCTAACTCTGTTTTTACACAATATTTCTGATTTTAGAAACAATCTCTGTTAGTTTCAAGTAGTTTTAATTGAGATTTCTTGAACTGCAAATTTAATTGTAATTAATAGGGTTTTGTTTAATAAATATACACACCTGCACGAAATACGCTGGGAGCAAGAAGTGGATTATAGTGCATATGTGGTTCGATAGTTTTTCTTTGCATTCAGATATGATTTCACGCATCAGGACATCAGATGTTCCTCAATCACATTCCCAAATTCTATAGTTCAATGGATTATTATAATTAAATATTTTAGAAACCTAGAAAACAGTGGAATATTTTTTTGTGCTGTTTTTCAAGACTATAGTTACAGGATTTTTATCAATATTTATCAGTGATTTTATTTGTATCATCATTTATTTTCAATCATTTACATGTATTCACCACAATTCAGACGTTTGTGAATTGTTAATTACTTGTGTTGACAATATATCGTTTTGTTGCCGTCTAGAGCACTGTTAATTTGGACTAACTGTGATTTTTTTCTTTGTAACATTGTGTACAATACACGTATGATGATTCGACTTAGCCTATGTAGAGTGTTTTCGGTGTGTTCTAGATGATCTCCACTTAATATCATATGGACGAAAATGATAATTGGACACATCATGGAGATGATGTGTAAATGTATGACCTCTACTTATTTTAAATTTAGAAAATCATTTGTAAACAAATTCAAGGTTTCTTAATAGAACTCCCATGTGTCGGTACAAATAGCAAACATCTTTATGTATTATTTGAAAAATAATCTTTTCGATACGACTCTTCTTAAGCCATATTCATACCTACAGCTCTTGGAGGACATATTAATGATCTGAAACAATGATGATGATAAATTGGTAAATATCATAAATTTTACAAATCAAAATTTTGAACTTTAATTTATTATTGAAAGGGAATCATCAGGGAATTATTATTTTTGCATGTCAAGTTATTTAGAAATGATCAGAAATTTGAAGGACATACTTTAAGAAAGGATACTTATTCTGGAATCTTTCTTAATTTCAAGACCAACTACCTGCATTGTATAAAAATCAGTATCGTAAAGTTAGTAAAATTAAGGAGCCTTATGTTAAAAGACATAGGCATAGAAAGTTGGAATTAGGTATAAATGAAATAATTAATTATTATCTGGCACAGCGTAACTACCGGATTGAGCGTGCTTGTGGTTTCCTATAATTCTCTAATTTTAAAAGGAGATCGGGTTTCATTTTGTTTTTATTCTTAGATTCTCGCGATTTCTCGTCTGATTTCATCTCTGGGATATACCTGGAATTTAATTACACAACTTTCTTGGAATTTACCTACATATCCCAAGGACTTACCTTTAGCTCATTGGATTTTTCCGTTTCTTATAGACATTTATACCCAGTGTTCCCTATCTCATTGTTATCCACTCCACCGTGAACCAAATTTTATCGCCAGTCCCCATCTTCCAGTTCTTAACTCAAAAGCTAATCTCCAATCTTGCTGATTTCCAGCAATAAATTTGTGATGTCACAGGACTACTTGGAGCTCTACCTGGCAACCTTTCAATCGCCATTCTGCTGCCCCAGCTATTGCGTCAGGCTGACGAGTTTTTGGATGATATATGAGGAGGGTTGACCTGCTAAACCACAGTAAGCGCCGCCTCTTATTCTGGTCTCCAGGCTACTCTATTTTAAAGGACGATATGACCTCGGATCTCATCAGGCAACTTGGAGATAACTTCAGCCACCTCAAAGAGGTTTCTTCGGACAAAGATCGCGCTTTTGTGCTTTTTTCGCACAAAAGACTTTATGACAACGAGCTATGTCATCTCAAAATCGCAATCACCATTATTATCGTCTGTAAAAGTCAAATTAATGCGTAACTGTACCTTCTACAAAGTACAATTGAGAAAACTCAGACCCCTCTGCCAGACACCATTTCCCTCCTCCAGCCAGTCACGCCTATCCGGACTGGAGGAATCCAAACAAACGTCGCTCACTTTACGGCGGCATCCTTGACGACACCCCTTCCTCTGGACCCAACCTGCAGACCTTGACCCGGTTTGAAGGGCTTTCCTTCACCAATAGCACATACCCCACGACAGCCCCCCACCCCACAATCTCAAGCTTTACCGCGTTATTGTGGCCGACCACGCCTCGTATTGTCCCCAAATAACGAAACCTCTCCCCCTATTTCTTCTGCCAGACCCACATTCCCACGTCATATCACTTTTACGACCGGTGCAGAAGTCCAGAAACCGAAAAAACGTAAGACGCCCAAGGCCATGCGAGATATCGAATCAGCCCCATCAACTTGAAATCTCTATTCCGCCAACCACATCGACTCCACCCAGGATAGTTGCGACTCAGCTTCTGATCAAATCATCTGCCCTCCTAACCCACCAAAGCTGCTCCAGAGCATCCCCTCGAGCCTAGATAACGCGCCTCCTTCCTGCTTTCAAATCCTCCAATTACCTCACCCAACTAACAAAAGTGGGACAAAAGAGATTCAGATCAACGCTGACCACTCTATTCTCGTCAAAAAGCGCTCAGTCACCCTCATCGGCCCTCGATCTCGCCCAGGCCGCCAGTGTGAAGCTCCCCCTCCCTCGCTTCTCTTCCCCGATATAACCACCTTTCCCACAGATCACTCTCGGCTATTCTTATTAACTGTAGATCGCTTACGCCAAAATCAAGCAACTGCGAGCATTTCTATTCTCTAACGAGCTAGACATATGCTTTCTTATTGAAACATGGCTGTCCCTTTCCATACACTGCGAAGGCCTTTTCCTCATCCATTGTTACAGCTTCCTTCGTAGTGACAGAACTGTCGGTCAAGGGGGCGGGCTGGCTTCCTATGATCGATCGTCTCTCATTTCCAAACATTTGTCTACATCGAACGCACTAGGATTAAAATTGTTTTCGTTTCAGCTACAGATCATTGACCAAAGTGTATCTACCTGTGTTGTCTATAGACTCCCCAATCTCCCAATCATCGACGACCCTCGCGGGGCTCAACTTTTGTTCACTTTTACTTCTCACCAATACGATCGTTACGTCGTTGTGGGCGACCTTAACCTCCATCTGGCAAATTGGCAAAATCTAACTGTTGAAAAACACCCGCTGCTTTTGCCCTTCGTGGATAATCAACCAAATCAATTCATACACTCTCCTACCCGAGGGAACAACCAATTTGAATGCGACTTCTCCAACAAAGAGGTGACTAATGTACAATCTCGAGAGATCTTCTTTAATCTCGATCACTGTCAGGTATCCTTCCTTATTCCTCTTTTATACTTTATCTCTAGTGTGGGCACTCAATCATTCAAGCGATTCCCTAACTGGGAAGAGTTTCGCTGAATCTGTGACGCCATTAACTGGAGGGATCTTTTCTCCCAGACAACTTCTACTCATGCTTTTCCGAAGTCCATAATATCTTATGTCCCACTTTATTTCTGCCACCTCTATTCAACATATATACGCGACGAACAAGTTGAACACCTTGTCTAAGGCACGCCAAATCCTCGCACGCAACACTAGACTACGCACGTCATCACTTGCTCGCGCTCTCACACTGCGACGTATTGATGAGCACATTAAACAGGTTATCAACAAACAATCGCTTATCATCGAGATACGCATCCACACGTCTCCTAACTTCGGATAAAGTTAGCTGTCATTAAACACCAATTGCTACAAAAGCCCAAAACCTCATATATAAACTTCTCTATGTCGGACGACTCCTGCCTTGCTGATAATTATTTAAATTATCTCCTCGACTCCTTCTCCACTCCCACTCCGCCTGCTGAGATTTTAGACAACGAAGACGCTGAGAACCTACGCTGGTTCAACATTTCACCTGCCTCCGTCGCTGAAGAATTTTAAGAAATCAAATCTAAACACCAATTTGATCAATATGGAGTCTCAGTCAGTATGATAGCACTTCTTGGCTCCACTTCCTAGATATATCAAAGGCTTTTGATTCTTTGTAATTTTCAGCAATTGAATCCGCCTTGTTGAACAGTACTATCGGCGGCAACGTCCTCAATCTTATCAGTCACTACCTCCAAAACCGATGCGCAACTTTGAAAGGCGAATAAAGTCATTCGAGGCCAGCCCTTTTCCGATCTGGAGTTCCTCAGGGCTCCGTATTTGGTCCTATTTTTTTCAACTTTACTCTCGCGCAAGTAAAGGTTTAGGACAACCTTTTAAAGCTGCTTAAATATACGGATGGCATGGTCATAGTATTCAGCAACCCCACAGGATCCAACCCTTCTTTATCCCTTATATTGTAGCTTTTATCCTCGCTCCATTGGCAGCTTAGCAATATTGGTCTCGAGCTAAACCCCGCCCAGACTCGTTTGATGAAACTTTCCTACGACCCACTCTATTCTCTCATGGATGCAAATTATCCCCTTTATATTGAAATAATAGATTCGGCCAGGCACCTTGGTATCTATTTGCAAAATCTCTAGACTTCTGCCCACATCTTACACACACTACTTCCAAACTCTTCAAATGCTTAAATGCTAAGAACCTCACTCCCCAAATCATGCAGTTCAAGGTCTATTTCCTATCCCTTATTTCATACGCTAACGAATTATACTTTCCTTTCACTCTAGCCTCGTCGTACGCCATCGAAAAGATCTCCTCCAGATTTCTAAGGCGAGTCTTCCCTCACAGCCAAAATTATCGAGAACGCTTACTCCTGGCCAATCTTCTACCGCTTTGATTTACCCGTCACCTACGAGTCATTTCTTTTATTCATAAGATAACAACTTGCCTATCACTATCCAACTTTGCTCACCCAAGTCACCATTACGCCAAACACTCTAGCAACCCTTTAATCCAATCCAACCATACTCCCAATGTATTTAACAAAATCTATCTCTTTTTCAAAGAAACTAGTGTTTTCAACGCACTTCCCTCGGAAAAAAATCTCCTATCCTAGCACGAATTTAAAAAAGCGGCCCACAAGTACTTTTTTTAACAAATTTCTTTGCGAGACGACCGATTCGAAGCGCAAATGGTTCCTTCTTGAACTTTAACACTTCTTTCATCTCCAGGCTATTCCCTTGTTACTAGTTTTGGAAGTTGAAATCCCTTCTGGCTGGCCTCTAATTTCTACTTTTCCCCTCTGGTTTGAAATTTATCACTCCTAACTCCCTGATACCTTTTCTATTCTCATTTTTCATTCTAACGTATCTCAATATATAATACTTTACCAAGTGTGCTGGACTACCCGACCGTATACATCGGACACTGATTCCTCCTCGCCAACGATCAGTCCTAACCTTGCTAAACGGAAGCCAGTGAACCCTGCACGAGATACAAGATTTAATCTAGTCGACTTCATCCTAGTTAATATTACCCTACTGAAATTCAAAATCAACGACAAAGAACTCCGTCAGTCGACTTCTGCTACCGGTCAGCCATCACACTCTAACTCAAACTCAAATTCGTCTGTCCGACACCAGCCTACCGCGGATTCATGCTCGGACTCTTCATGGACTGTACTCCAGTTGATCCTGTCTAGTCAAATTGAATCTCTCTGTTTCACCAGATCGAACTATCATGAAGTTGATGAAAGCACTTCTCTTCCTCAACCCCTCCCTCCCCTGTGGTTAAATACCTTGCTAGTCACAATTTCATTCATTTCCACATATCACACCTTCGATTTGTTATTTCAATAGTTGGGCCTGTTGTCCTTTTGTGCCAAATAAATGTATTATTATTATTATTATTATTATTATTATTATTATTATTATTATTATTATTATTATTATACTGTGCGATATATCCAAGGCAAACGGTAACCTCGTAATTTAAAAATTATAACAATGATGGATGTCGTCAAAAAATTTAAGGTACATAAAAGTTGATAAAGGGAAGGAAGAGCGTAAGATCTTGGTACTACCAGACTCGAAATGGAGTAGAAAATATCATATTTTCGATTTTAAATGCAGCATTATCTTATGGTAGTAAATGACGATTTTATGAATGAAAATCTGAAGCTGACTCCAGTAAAGATCAAGAACATCGAATGAAGTCTGATTTATTAGTGGGCTATTTATCTAATTATTGGTTAATTAATTATTGTGAAAAGAGTCCTAAATTTCACCCTTAACTGTTTCTTTGATTTTAAACTCTGAGTGAGTTGAACGCTTATTAATGCATCTATCTTCCTTCCAAATTTTGCTTGATTTTTCTGTAAATTATCTGCACAATTTCTTGTCTAACTGTTACTTATCTATTTTCATATCTTAATTAAGCTTCCTATTTTATTCTATATGATATTTTGTGACTTTCCGCCTACCCAACCTATTAAGATCACTCTAGAAAAACAAAATGTTAAACGTTAAGAATAAATAATTTTTCTGACGCATGCAAATTGAAAATAAATGTCTATTGACTGCAGTTTGATTTAGATAGACGTACATGCGTATTAATTAGATTTAAATTAATCATTTTAGTTATATATAAAAACACACATGCACATGCGTGACTTACACTCATTTATTGATGCAAAAAGAACTGTTATTATGCAAGCATTTCCTGAATACAATCTGATTGGTTCGAATTGAAATTTAATACTTGCATGAGGCATTCGGAATTTTTAATTTTATCATGGCATGTGTTATTGACGAGTGTTTCTGATTTATTGCATTATCATTTTGTTTCTTATAACTTTTGATTATGATTGAACTGAAGAAAACATCCGCCAATAGATGTGAAAATATATCTTGAAGAAACAAAAGTACTGAAATCAAATCAGTGTTAATAAGTTAAAATCAAAATTGAATGTCAACAATAAATTACACTATTTACGAAAAGAATGACTAATCTTAATTTATTATTACGACCATCAATGAACATGACAGTTTAATTGCATGTAAAAAATTTAAATTTTCCTAAATTACACCTAGTAGATATATATATATATATATATATATATATATATATATATATATATAATATTATATCTTTAAGTATTAGTAAATTTTTCTAACACAGCCAATGTAATCATTACTTGTTAATGTTGAGGAAGTTAAATCCTCCTCCATATGTAAAATAACATTGACTGATAAATTTAAACCACCATGGCTGATTGTAACAAATTTTATTTAAAAAGAATTTTTTTTCTTTTTATTTTCCAGAACATTCTTTGTTTAAATACTTCACTTTAAATTGTGCGCCATTTTCAGTTTTCGAGTGTCACGCACCTCGACTGGTCTGACCATTATTTGGTCTGTTGCATTTTTAACATTGTTCTCTAGTAACACGAATACATCTCAACAATACATTCCTGCTATAATTGCCTTTTATTCTGATATTATATCATACAGAAAAAGACGTTCTGGAACAGTTAATTTGATAATTCTGTTGTTCACGTATATCTCCTTCCAGATTATGTCTTTGGTAAGTAATACGATTCGACTTTCGCAATCCGATTGCCTAACATTAAGTGTCGATTTACTTGTTAAACCAATAAGATATGGAAACCGATATTAAATTTGAGGACACAAGTAGGTTAGTGCAGGACATAGTGGAATTGAACCTAGGAGATGTAAATGGAAATATAAACATATCAAACTCAATTGTGAATTTGAGGACTTCAAGCGATCTGGCATCTATGGGGCTCTCAGACTCGAATAGGTTAGGAGCCTCAACGAAATTTGGCGACAGCGCCAGTCCAAGAATTTTAAGTCTACCGCAGTACATATAAGAAAAACTTTCAAGTTGGGTAGGAGATGCCCAAATGATATTTTTCGTGCTTATAATATTGTACATCTAATGAAGAAATTTGTTGCAGCATGTATGGCATTGCCTGAAAATTTCCGAAATGCCTTGGAAAATTTCAGAGACAGAACAGTGGAAGAAAAGCCGTAAATGTATTTGAGTTATTAATGGCTAAAATTCAACAGAGATATCAGCCTGGAAGATCGGCGCAAATGTGCGAACTATTACGCTTAGAAAAGATGGGGCGTCAATTACCGTCCGAATTTTATGAACGCCTCTGCACAAAAGCTTCCAGATTGAATATATCCAGAGATGTAGTCAACTACATTTTCACAGCTGAGGTACCAATTAGGCTTAGAACCACATTGGAAGTATGTGACACTATGAGCATTGAATGGCCAATTAAACTCAGAGGGTTAGACGGCGTGTATAAACAGCAGGAACCACAAGTACATGCTGTAATAGCAGATTCTGTCACGATGCGGCCAGTCAGGGCAGATGCCGAAAACAACCTGACTATACAAGAAACCTTGCGTTTCTTATGTAGAGAAGTTGCTAGTTTACGTAGTGACATTGCACAACTTCAGAGTCAGGATAGGTATAATAGACGTCGAGGGAGTCACTCGCGTCAACGCTTTGAAGGGCCACGCGGATGGTGTAAGGCACATTGCGAATACGGACGCAGTGCGAAGTGCCAAGGTGAAAATTGTATATACCCGCGATTAGGTGGACCCAGATGGAAAGGAAGCACAAAACCGGTAGAGAGAAATCCATCACCGGGAAAAGGACGAAACTCCCGCTAGTAGGAGCCGTAAGGGGGGTTCCATTGCAAAGGCTCCCAGATATGCCTTTAAAAGGCATACTCAAAGCAAAAGATGCGACTAGAGCAAATAGCACCGATATAGAAGGCAAGAGAGTCCGATTCTCACTAAGCGGAGATCTGGAAAACATTGCCGGATTGTCCAGCAACAAGTTCATTGTTTAGGATGAATTATCTGGATTAGAATTTCTCATAGACACGGGTGCTGAGGTAAGTATAGTTAGGTCAGCTGTGGTGGAAATAGATTGCCTCACATTTGATTTGATTCCAATTTTGCTTCCCCAATAGTGGTAGTTCCCAAACCTGAACCGGGTCAATGGAGGGTTTGTGAGAATTATCGTCTATTAAACTCAGTGACGAAGGGTGATTCTTATCCTCTCCCTAACCAGAGTACCTTACTGCGAGATATAATGGGATATGAGGTTTATTCAGCTTTAGATCTCCAGAAAGCGTACTATCAGGTACCAATCGAATATTGTTCTATACCACTCACCGCAGTCAGATTTCCAGGAGGGGGATCGCATGAGTTTCTTCAAATGCCTTTTGGTTTGAAAAAGGCTAGTCAGATATTCAAGCGTTTGGCTGAAGAAATCCTTCAGAATTGTCCATTTGCGATTGTATACATAGATGACATAATAATTTTTAGACGCTCTCGAGACAAACATCGTACGAATTTGGAAATGGTTTTGACCAGGCTGGAACAATATGGATTAGTGGTCAAAACTAATAAGAGTAATATCGGTTGCTCTTCAGTAAAATACCTTGGTCATATACTTTCCAAAGACGGAATTAAACCTTTGGAAGATAAGGCCCAAGCCATAAAGGACGTAAAGGAACCCCGAACCGTACGCCAGTTGCGAAGGTTCTTGGGCATGATCAGCTATTATCGTCGATTCATTCCAGGTCTAGCCGGAATTCTTGGATCGTTAACAAACCATCTCACTCGTGAAAAGAGCACGATCAAGAAGTCTTGGCCTATAAACTTGAGTCAAGAAGACCGCAAAAATTTCCAAAAGGCCAAGGAAATGTTAAGTGACATAATCACATTAGCACCTGTAGATTGGGAAAAACCTTTCGAGCTATTCACAGATGCCTCAGATGTTGCATTAGGGGCACTGCTACAGCAAAGAGATCAGGACATAGTAAGACCGATTGGGTTTTATAGCCGTAAGCTTAATGATAGAGAAAAACTTTATGATACGTTTGGCAAAGAGCTTCTAGCAGTTTATGGCACAGTGCTACACTTCGAGCATTACTAAGATGGTCATAAGTTTAAGTTATTGACCGATCATAAGCCGCTGATCAGTATACTTGGTAAGAAGTCTTGTTCGCGTTTCTACATAATTGGATATCGCGTTATGGTTTTCCGGAAAAGGTCACTAGTGATCGCGGTAGTCAATTTATGTCCGAGCTTTTCGAAAGATCCCTCAACATCATGGGAACCACTGTATTACATACTAGCGCGTATAACCCACGAGCGAATGGGATGGTAGAAAGGCTGCATCGTGAACTAAAAGCTGCATTAAGGTGTACTAGTGGAACAAGCTGGATACACGATATTCCTATAGTACTACTCGCCATGCGCAACAGATATAGGGCACAATTAGGAACTTCCATTGCAGAATTGGTTTATGGAGAACCATTAAGGTTGCCTGGAGATCTTCTAATAGAAACTCCAAGTAGTCTTGATTGGGATTCTAGTTATGTAGATTGGTTTGTAGGAGCACTTAGAGACAAGATGTGTCGTTTGGCCCCAACCATTTTACAAAGGACCATACAAGGTCAAGAGGATGACTGATAAGAATGTCATCATAGAAATAAATGTCATTGAGGATTGTGTTACTTTGGATCGTTGCATTCTCCAGTTTATCTGGATAGACGGTATCACTGAATTAACAGATGCGTTGAATGACCGTCGTTCTATGGGCGAATCTGATGTTTGCAATCCCACCATCCAGGCACATAATGAAATGCAGAACTCAGAAGACTCGTTGTCTAATTTAGCAAAATCTTATTCTACTGGATCACAGCATGAAAACTATTTGTCAATACCAGATGATATGGAAGAACCAGTAAAAATTGTACCGGGCGAGATGACGACTTCAGAGGCGCCATAATGCACAACTCGTTCTGGAAGAGTGCCACGTCAGCCGAAGAATTATGATTACGTCTATTACTAGCCGTCTTGTTTTGAAAAGGTGATGTATGTGGAGGAAGTTAAATCCTCCGTCATATGTAAAATAACATTGACTGATAAATTTAAACCACCATGGCTGATTGTAACGAATTTTATTTAAAAAGAATTTTTTTCTTTTTATTTTCCAGAACATTCGTTGTTTAAAGACTTGACTTTGAATTGTGCGCCATTTTCAGTTTTCGAGTGTCTCACACCTCGACTGGTCTAACCATCTTTTGGTCTGCTGCATTTTTAACATTTTTCTCTAGTAACACGAATACATCTCAACAATACATTCCTGCTGTAATTGCCTTTGTTCTGATATTATATCATACAGAAAAGAGACCTTCTGGAACAGGTAATTTCATAATTCTGTTGTTCACGTATATCTCCTTCCAGATTATTTGTTCGGGAATTAATACGATTCGACTTTCGCATTCCGATTGCCTAGCATTAAATGTCGATTTAACTGTTAAACCAAAAAGACATGAAGACCGATATTAAATTTGAGAACACAAGTAGGTTAGTGCAGGATATTTCGGAATTGAAGCTAACAGATGTAAATGGATATATAAGCTTATCTGACTCTTCTGTGAATTTGAGGACTTCAAGCGATCTGGCATCTATGGGGCTCTCAGACTCGAATAGGTTAGGGGCCTCAACACTAAATAAGCAAGACCATCATAAACTGATTCAAAAATCGTTCCGATGTTGACGATGTTCAAGTAGTTGCAGTAGAGGTAAAATTAAAGTCGATGCCAAGTAGGTCGAGGCAGCACCGTGCATGGAAAAATTCTCCACTAATAAAAGGTAAATTATTAATTCACTGTGAAAAGCTAGGTCACATTAGATATCAATTCATTATATATAAACATATGTAGAACATTTTTGTTCAATTTATCAGTAATATTTATTCATATTCCCAATGCTAAATTATTTATCTTTACTGAATAGATCGTTAGGTAATTATGATGTACTGTCAGCAGATTGTCAAAAATCAGATAAATGATTCAGAACCATGGTATTTATTTTTCCAACCTGCCATCGTTTTGTTTGTTAATCAATCATTTAAAAAGTCCAATTGTATCATGCCAAAACCTCAATCAAATTAGTTGCTTATAAAAGGAAGAATTAAAACAATAAACGTTTACTGAATCCACTGTCATCATGATTTTTCCAGATATTTCGACTTCCGGGTACGGAAGTCTTTTTCAATGGCAAACACATCACCCACTAATTTGACAATCAGTATGTCAAGTGGAAATATTAGTTTAAATTGCCTCATTTATACTTGTTGTTAGATATCTTAAACATAACGTTTATTTAAAAAATGCTAGTAAAGTGTATGTTAAATTGGTTTGTGTATATGTCTGCATGTACACACTCTTCGCAAGGAGATTACAGTGATTTAATGACAATTACTGACAGCTCACTAGATAAGCGTTCGTCATGCCTGTGTGTATGTGTTATCGGTTGTTATTTTTAAGATATCTAACAACAAGTATAAATGAGGCAGTTTAAACTAATCTTTCCACTTGACATACTGATTGTCAACTTAGTGGGTGCTGTGTTTGCCATTGAAAAAGTCTTCCGTACCCGGAAGTCGAAATATCTGGGAAAATCATGATGCCAGTGGATTCAAACATTTCGGTACGCAATCCGAAAATCAGGTAAATAATCTATTTCCTGTCGCGCAACATGTTTCTTTTAAAACGTTTACTGATTTTGATAAATGACCTAATTTGCAAAAATGATGACTATTTTTAATTTTTTAATGCAAACATCAATAAATATGACTGATAATCTGGAAATATTGTACCGTATATGCATGAATAACAATTTATCTAAATAAAATCGTATTACATATATCTATATAATTTTAGTCTTATTTACATTGAATTGATTTTGAGATTTTTGTATTTCGCTAACATTTTTAATTGGTAAAATACTTATTGAATTTGCTTTTAATATGTATATTTGATTATGAATGCGTTGATCAACTTCGCAAAAACAATGGAAACTGCAAAACATTATTTAGATCTTATTCCAGCACTGCAAAAGAAATCCTCCATAGTTATGGGAAGAAGGCCATTAGACATTTATGTGAAATTTTTGTTTTTTGGACAACGTCGGATTAGTTGCAGTAGAGGTAAAATAAATGTTAGAGTCCGGCATATAGCGGCAGGCAGCGAGGGTGGAAAAACTACCGGTTAACGACAGCTAAAGTATTATCTCACTGTGATTAGCTTTGTCATGTTGTGAGTAGCATTTCTCCATTAGAAATAAATATGATAATTGCTGATGCACTAAACTGATCTTACCGAACTTAGCTTGGTGTCACTGTTTCAAAATATTTGTGATAAAAGTAAAACGGCAATTACATCTTATTCGTATAAGGCAGAACTCTCTGTGCCTTGTCAAGATTTGTTTCAGGCCTAGCACAAAGGGTATTGTAACACGCGGCTCCGTGTTACAACCCAACGAAGGTCAATTTTTACAAACGCTGTGCTCTTTAAGGTCAAATATTCTAACTCTGTCCTTAAACAATATTTCTCTTAGCTGTGATTGTAGGAACAATCTCTTTTAGTCTCAAGCAGTTTTAATCGATATTTCTTGAACTGCAATTTTATTTGTAATTAATAGTGTTTTTATAAATTAGACAGAACCGCGCGCGATCCAAGAGGATCACGCGGTGGACTATTGTGCCAGTGAATTTATCTCATTAAATCGGATTATTCGTTGCTAGGAAAATGATTGATTGTTTACTATAAAAAACAAGGAGTTAAACATTTGTGAGTTGTTTGTCATTTAAATCTTTAAACGGTTTACACAAAACATTTTCCTTTATGAACATAAATAATTTTACTAGGCTCATATTATCATGTATATTTAATCGTTTGACTACTCATTACAATCCAGACATTTGTGCTAAACATTTCACTTTATAGACATAAATCATTTTTATTTTAGCCGTCTAGAAGACGGACAATTTAGTTTAATTGTGAACGGTATTTAAGACATACTTTTGCATTAAAATCTGTATTTTTGCCAACCAACTCATTCAATTCGGATTAACAGTGAATTATATTTATATATGCTACATTGTGTGGAATATATCTTTGAAACCTTTCTTCAGTCTTCTCATATCAACCATCCGAAAGGGATCAGAGACTGATTGGGTGCACGGGAAGTAATAATGGCCACCATTGATATGTAGTAGGGGTAAAAAATCACGAACTAGAAAGCAACTCCGCAAAATACCCTACAGTATATTCTTACTTTATTTTTAACGAAATTTTATTGAACGTAGCTTTTATTAAAAGAAATTTTAAGTGATCTTATAAATTTTTGCATTACATACTAGAACCAAATATGTTTTTTCTATGAAAACTGCGGTTTCCGAACAAAGCGTTTTTCAATTTTAATAATTGCTCGTATGTATTAGGTGTTGCGCACCTAGTAACAAATAAGTTCACTTGTGACAAGAAGGATAAACCAAAGGCAGCATGAACGGAAAGTATAATCTCATGCACATTCGTTTCGTGCTTACTGACGACTCACCAGTAGGAGCCGGTATTACGCCCTTTAACCACTGTATATTTGGGCGAAGAATTTGGAATGATAGGACGGTACAATGTCCTAGACGAATGTGTAAACCTGCAATAATGAAGCTAACATTATACAACGTCAACGACAATGCGACTTCAACGCTAACTCACACTATATAATATATATACCGAGTCTGTAAAGGATGCTAACACTATGGCTATTGTGTCGTAGACTTTGTATAATGTTAGCTTCACTATTGCAGGTTTACACATTCGAACAAATATATAGTGGTTAAAGGGCGTAATACCGGCTCCTACTGATGAGTCGCCAGTAAGCACGAAACGAATGTGCATGAGATTATACTTTCCGTTCATGCTGCCTTTGGTTTATCCTTCTGGTCACAACTGAACTAATTTGTTACTAGGTTCGCAACACGTAAAACATACTTGCATATATATTAGCTCTTTGCAACAAACAGTATTTAGCTGTAATAATTGCTCATTTTTTAGTATGCTTCCTTATTTAAATGCAATTTCAGTAAATTTACATTGAGGGTAGTACTGCACAGGCATAAACAATTTGTTTGTGAGTCGGCATTACGGTGGGGGTTTTAAAGCCTAATGCAAACTGTGATTAGTTATGTTTATTACTTTGCAAAATTTTGGACTGATATATTTTTGTGTACTTTTTTAAATGCATCGATTTGCAATTTAGACAATTATATATTTGATTTATGCCTACATTAAATATTTTGATGAGATACATTAAAGGCGTTAATATGTCAAGTCAAATTTAAATTTAAATTCATATTGAGTAATAATCGTTTTGCATATTTGAAAATTAACTATCCGACCAGCATTGTGGTTAAATGTTATTAAAATAGATAGTTTAGTTGTTAGGAGATCTTTAAGGTGTTTATTAAAGAAGACATTACATGTAGAACATTAGTTCAATAAGAGCATGGAAGATGTGCCACTCGTAAGAGTAACGCAAATCACCTAGATATGCCCATACAGCATCTCCATCATGTCTATTTTGACTTATTTCTATCTGCTACATAAGTAAGTATATCCATCTCAACTAGAAATTTCCCTGTGTAAACAATTCTTTGTCATTTTTAAAATTAAATGAGGAGATTTGTTAATAACATTATTGCTAATATTAGTACGTTTCTCGTGGTTTTGTAGCTGTAATCAGTCAATTATTATATGCTATTTATATCGCTGTCTGACATAACTCAACGACTTAATTTTTTTTCATTTCGATTTATATAGTCCAACACATCCTATATGACCATATTTTTCTGCGGCAATTTTCGTACAGCACTTGAAAAGTTCCCAATAAGAACAAAACTGCTCTACTGGATTAGTTGCCTTTTCTGTAATATACGATGTTTATTTTATACTGGTAAATGTTTATATAATGGAATTGATATATATATATATATATATATATATATATATATATATATATATATATCAAACTCTATATTGATTTCATTCAATATAGAGTGTGCCTTTTATTGTCTAGCAATTGATAATGTTTGAACTCAAGGATATCCTATTTATGGAAGTATTAAACTTGGTCTACTCTTGAAATACTAATTAAAGTAGAATTCTGTATCACATATATATAACATAGGCACAATATAGATATGTCTAATTCAATTAGTAAAAACAATTATTTGGATTGAGGCTAAGATTAAAGTTTGACGAAGTAATGCATAAGTACACACGAGAAAATCTAAAAATATGAAAAAATTCTCAAAAAGCGAAAAAAAGATAGATTTTGACGAATGAAAATCCTAAAATTCCGTGATTAAGAACCACATTGTGTGTTGCACTTCAAAAATTTATTTTATTATTTTCATAAATTAAATAAAATTAGCATTTTAAATGATTTCTAAAAAAATTAAATCAAACCTTATCTAATAAATATCAATCGTTTCTAACAACAGACTAAATGAATTGTACTGATGCAATTGAACTCTTATCAAGTAATGCTTCTTAATGGATCCTCACAATGAATGAGCGACCTATTGTACTTCTACAGTCCACCTATAACCATAAACGACTTATTACTATATGGCAGTAAAAAATTAGTCACTTTTGGCTTTTGTTTGGCTCTGCATGATGATGATGATTATAAATTGATAAGCAATTCAAGATGGAAATCGTATGCAACAAGAATGACCTCACGCATGTGAAGTCCATTAACAAAACCTCGAAACTGGTTGGTATAGTATGTTCTTTCGTCAACATTTCTTAATAGTCCTTTAAAAGTTTTAATATTGAATAAACTAATATCCAATTATATTCATTGAACCCGTCCTGTGTGTAAAAACTAAAAGAAATTTTATCAGACTTAAGAAAAGTTTCTTTCGCATAGCCCTCTTAAATATCTACTAATGAACATTTCTTTAAATATAAATTGGAAACCAAACCAAAGGGAAATATGTAAACATAGGAAGAGTAAAAAAACAATAAATTGCGTGCGTCACCTCCAGTTTAAACGCAATGCCTGAACATACTTTTTCTGCTTGCATAAATCCGGCTACAATTTGTTTATCTATAACGTTTCTTTTGTAGCTAGCTCCCATTTATTGTTGCATTTAGTAATTATTTTAAATGCTACGTCTGGAGAAAATAGTATGATGTTTCGTAGATGTGTTGCGCAATTTCAGACATGTATTCTCCATTTGATTTAAAACAGGCGTTTAAGCTACAGTGTTCTCTCATTACTGTAATTAACCGTCCGGTCGATCAGCCTACGTAAGTTGATCGACAACTTGCTCATGTATATTGGTAAATAATATTTGATATCGACATTAACGGTTGTTTCTCTACGTTTGCTGGTAAGAACAAGTGTGTTCCCCTAAATTACACTCCTAGTTTAGCTGCATTAATTGTGCGAGCTAATGCCGCTTCAACTTACTTTTGTTGAGGCCCCTAACCTATTCGTGTCTGTAAGCCCCATAGATGCCAGATCGCTGGAAGTCATAAAGTTCACATAAGAGTCTGATATGCTTATATTATTGCTTGTGTCATTTAAATTCAAGTCCGCTATGTCCTGCACTAACGTGCATGTGTCCTCATACTTAATATCGGTATCCATGATCAAATGTTTTAATAATTAAATTGACACTTACTTATGGAAAGTGGAATGTGAGAGTCGAAAAGCTACAGTCCCAGCAATAATCTGTTTTGATGTGTACGTGACCCACAAATAAAACAATTATACCTGTTCCAAGGCTCCTCCTCAGTGCTATATTATATCAGAACACAAGGCAAGAATTGGAAGAGTATATTGAAAATTGTTGTAATCGTTTATAATGGAAAGAAATGTTAAAATGCAGCAGACCAAAATTTTAGAACCAGACAGGAAGCGAGATACTCAAAAACTGATAATAGCGCACAATTTTAAAAATCAAGTATTTGAACAAAGAATGTTTTGGAAAATAAAAAGAAAAAATTCTTTTTAAATAAAGTTGTTACAATCAGCTATGGTGGTTTAAATTTATCATTCAAAGTCATTTTATAAAAGGCGGAGGATTCAACATCCTCTACACACACCACCTTCTCAAAAAAAAGAGAGGAACGACTAATAGTAGATGTAATCATAGTTCTTCGGCTGATGATGTATTCTTCCAGAACGCGTTGTGCATACTGGCGCCCCTGACGTCGTCATCTCGCCCGGTACAACATTCGCTGGTTCTTCAAAATCATCTGGTATCGAAATAATTTTCATGCTGTGATTCAGTAGAATAAGATTTTGCTATGTTAGACAACGGTTCTTCAGAGTTCTGCATTTCATTATGTGCCTGCATGATGGGATTGCACACCTCAGATTCGCCCATGGAACGGTCATTCGACGCATCTTTTAATTCGGTCACACCGTCAATCCAGATAAACTGGGGAATACAGCGATCCAACGTAACACAATCCTCAATGCCATTTATTTGTATGATGACGTTCTTGTCAATCATCCTCTTGACTTTGTAAGGTCCTTTGTAAAATGGTGTTAGGCAGTTCTTCCTATTCTCATTAGTTATAAATACATGCGAAGCCGATTTTAAATCGGAGGACACATAGCATTTAGTTTTACGTTTTCTAGTCTTGGTTGGGGCCAAACGACACATCTTGTCTCTAAGTGCTCCTACAAACCAATCTACATAACTAGAAGCCCAATCAAGACTACTTGGAGTTTCTATTAAAAGATCTCCAGGCAAACTTAATGGTTCTCCATAAACCAGTTTTACTATGGAAGTAACTAATTGTGCCCTATATCTGTTGCGCATGGCGAGTAGTACTATAGGAAGATCGTGTATCCAGCTTGTTCCACAAGTACACTTTAATGCAGCTTTCAGTTCACGATGTAACCTTTCTACCATCCCATTTGCTCGTGGGTTATACGCGCTAGTATGAATTATAGTGATTCCCATGACGTTGAGAGATCTTACGAAAAGCTCTGACATAAATTGACTACCGCGATCACTAGTGATCTTTTCCGGAACACCATAACGCGATATCCAATTATGTAGAAACGCGAACAAAACTTCTTGCGCTGTCATGTCTTTTAAAATCGCCCCTTTAAATTGACGACTAAATCTATCTACCATAGTCAGCAAGTATTTGTTTCCATTTACTTCAGGCATCTCGATAATATCTATGTGTACGTGTCTGAACCGTCCATTTGGTATTCCAATGTTCTTTATCTCGGTTCTGGTATGTATCCACACCTTACACGTTTGACACTTGGTACAGGCTCTTACCCATACCCGTATGTCTTTAGAAATGTGCGGCCATACGTATCTGTCGTTGATCAATCGAATGGTGGCTTTAATGGATGGATGACCCATGTCATGCAACACTTGGATAATCTTGGCCCGTAACTCCAATTGCACATATGGTCGTGGTTAACTTCTAGATGTTTCGCATAAAAACCACTTGCCACTTATGAGCTTACGCACATATCCTGGTCTTTTAGATAATACTAATGTAAAGGGATCCGATCCTTGCGCTTCCTCGATTTGACTAACGAAATCGTTCATTGATTCATCTAAATTTTTTAATGGACCTTGAAATATCAGCTCGACATCAGCTTCATTCGGTCGGCTAAGTGCATCGGCCACCACATTCTCCTTACCAGCAATATGAGACACAGTGAAATCGAACTCTGCTAACCGAGTTATTTGGGAATTCACTCTACGAGAGTAATTAAGCCTAGCTGTCTTACCAAGTATGCTAATCAATGGCTTATGATCGGTCAATAACTTAAACTTGTGACCATCTAAGTAATGCTCGAAGTGTATCACTGCTGCATACACTGCTAGAAGCTCTTTACCAAACGTATCATAACGTTTTTCTCGATCATTAAGCTTACGGCTATAAAACCCAATCGGTCTTACTACGTCCTGATCTCTTTGCTGTAGCACTGCCCCTAATGCAACATCTGAGGCATCTGTGATTAGTTCGAAAGGTTTTTCCCAATCTACAGGTGCTAATGTGGTTACGTCACTTAACATATCCTTGGCCTTTTGGAAATTTTCTCGGTCTTCTTGACTCAAGTTTATAGGCCAAGACTTCTTGATCGTGCTCTATTCACGAGTGAGATGGCGTGTTAACGATCCAAGAATTCCGGCTAGACCTGGAATGAATCGACGATAATAGCTGATCATACCCAAGAACCTTCGCGACTGGCGTACGGTTCAGGGGTTCCGTTACGTCCTTAATAGCTTGGACCTTATCTTCCAAAGGTTTAATTCCGTCTTTGGAAAGTATATGACCAAGGTATTTAACTGAAGAGCAACCTATATTACTCTTATTAGGTTTGACCACTAATCCATATTGTTCCAGCCTGGTCAAAACCGTTTCCAAATGCGTACGATGTTCATTTTGTGAGCGACTAAAAATAATTATGTCGTCTATATATACTCTCGCAAATGGACAATTCTAAAGGATTTCTTCAGCCAAACGCTGGAATGTCTGACTGGCATTTTTCAAACCAAAAGGCATTCGAAGAAATTCATGCGATCCCCCTCCTGGATATCTGGCTGCGGTGAGTGGTATCGAACTTTCTTCCATTGGTACTGGATAGTACGCTTTCTGGAGATCTAAAGTTGAATAAACCTCATATCCCATTATATCTTGGAGTAAGGTACTCTGGTTAGAGAGAGGATAAGAATCACCCTTCTTCACTGAGTTTAATAGACGATAATTCCCACAAACCCTCCATTGACCCGGTTCAGGTTTAGGAACTACCACTATTGGGGAAGCAAAATTGGAATTTGACCTTCTACAAATCCACTCTTCGCGCAATTGGTGAAATTCTGACAAAGCAACTTGTTGCTTGTGTTGTGCCAATGGTTGAGCCTTTGGTGAACAGGGCAACGGAGCCACCAATTCTATTAGGTGTTCTACTCCTGTCTTCAGACCTATCCTTTTGGCACTGAAAGTTTGAAACACTGCTAGGTGCTTCTCGATTATATCGGCAAAGTCATGTGCGACTGTTGGACGAGGTAAGAGGACTGTTCTAACTGCCGACACGTTAGACTCAGTATGTGTTGATGTCCCTACGCCTTCTGCGATAGTCCTAGCTATGGGGTCTAATGTCAGCTTAAAATGGGTCAAGAAATCCATGCCAATGATATGGTCCTTGACATCGGCTACTAGAAAATTCCATCGGAAGGAAGATTTCTGGCCTAATGTTACCGACATTTCTTTCATCCCTTTTACTTCAATTGGACTACCGTTAGCGGCCCATAGTTGATAATCAAATGTGGGGCAATCTGCTTCCACCACGTCTGACCTAACTATGCTTACCTCAGCACCCGTGTCTATGAGAAATTCTAATCCAGATAATTCATCCTTAATAATGAACTTGTTGCTGGACAATCCGGCAATGTTTTCAAGATCCCCGCTTAGTGAGAATCGGACTCTCTTGCCTTCTATCTCGGTGCTATTTGTACTAGTCGCCTCCTTTGTTTTGAGTATGCCTTTTAAAGGCATATCTGCGAGCCTTTGCAATGGAACCCCCCCTACGGCTCCTACAAGCGGGGGTTTTTCCCTTTTCCCGGTGACGGATTCCTCTCAACCGGTTTTGTGCTTCCTTTCCATGTGGGTCCACCTAATCGCGGGTAATTACAATTTTCGACTTGGCACTTCGCACTGCGTCCGTATTCGCAATGTGCCTTGCACCATCCGCGTGGCCCTTCGAAGCGTTGACGCGAGTGACTCCTTCGACGTCTATTATACCTTTCGTGACTCTGAAGTTGTGCAATATCACTGCGCAAGCTAGCAACTTCTCTACATAAGAATCGCAAAGTTTCTTTTATAGCCAGGTGGTTTTCGGTATTTGCCCTGCCTGGCTGCATCGTTACAGAATCTGCCATTACAGCATGTACTTGTGGTACTTGCTGTTTATACACGCTGTCTAACCCTCTGAGTTTTGTTGGCCAATCTATGTTCATTGTGTCCAATACTTCCATTGTTGTTCTGAGCCTAATTGGTAGCTCAGCTGTAAAAATGCAGTTGACTACATCTATAGATATATTCAACCTGGAAGCTTTTGTGCAAAGGCGTTCGTAAAATTCGGACGGTAGTTGACGTCTCATTTTTTCTAGGCGTAATAATTCGCAAATTTGCGCGGATCTTACAGGCTGATATCTCTGTTGAATTTCTGCCATTAATAACTCAAATTCATTATACGGCTTTTCTTCTACAGTTCTGTCTCTGAAATTTTCCAAAGCATTTCGGAAATATTCAGGCAATGCCATCCATGCTGCAACAAATTTTTCCATAGGGTTCACGATATTATATGCACTAAATATCATTTGGGCATCTCCCACCCAACTTGAATGTTTTTCTGACTTATACTGTGGTAGGCTTAATTTTTTTGGACTGGCGCGGTCGCCAAATTTTGTTGAGGCCCCTAACCTAACTGGCATGTGTCCTCATACTTAATATCAGCATCCATGATCAAATGTTTTAATAATTAAATTGACACTTACTTAGGGCAAGTGGAAGGTGAGAGTCGGAAAGCTGCAACACCAGCAATAATCTGTTTTGATGTGTACGTGACCCACAAATAAAACAATTATACCTGTTCCAAGGATCCTCCTCAGTGCTATATTATATCAGAACACAAGGCAAGTATTGGAAGATTATATTGAAAATTGTTGTAATCGTTTATAATGGAAAGAAATGTTAAAATGCAGCAGACCAAAATTTTAGAACCAGACAGGAAGCAAGATACTCAAAAACTGAAAATAGCGCACAATTTTAAAATCAAGTCTTTAAACAAAGAATGTTCTGGAAAATAAAAAGAAAAAATTCTTTTTAAATAAAGTTGTTACAATCAGCTATGGTGGTTTAAATTTATCATTCAAGGTCATTTTATATAAGGCGGAGGATTCAACATCCTTCACACTTTTTTGCCATTTAGAAAACGGCATCCACATTAAATGGGATGTTCAGGTAGATTGTTTTCTTTTCTGGTCCATAATAGTCTGTTTTTGTTTAATTCCGCATTTAATAAATGATTTAATTAATTGTCTAGGGTAGCCATTGGACATTAAATCGTTAATTACCTTGTTATATTCGTTTTCTTTTGATTCTTAACTAACCAATCTGTCAATTCTTGAAAAGAAACCACGAACTGCTGATAATTTATATTGAAATGGCACAAAACTGCTGTAATGCAAATACTGCGCAGACCAGGTTGGTTTATGGTAAATTATTCTGTTTAATTTACCATTAGTTTCTTTCTTTATAATGTCAATGATTTCATCAATTGGAACATTTGTAAACAAAGACGTAACATCAAAAGATACCATAATCTTGTTTTTAACACATATCTTGAATTTTGTTTACAAACTCAAACTAATCGGCGACCGAATAACTACCTGGTAGTTTACGTAATGGTTCAAGTAAAAGAACAAACAGTATTTAGCCATTTAGCTATTGATAAAATTGCCCTCATAGAACAACATTTTTGTGTGTTTTTGGTAATCCGTACATTGTTAGTGTAGATGATCCAACTGGCTTGAGATTCACCTTGTCTATTTCATCTGATTTATCGTCTAGACGTGTGAATTTTGTATTTTCTTTTAACACGTTTTCCATCTATTTTATGTAGTCAGAAAAACAGTAGAACACGATATATTACCATCGCCGGTGCCAGGTCACACTCTACGCAAGCTTATCTTATTATGCACGAAAGACGTAGGGTTTCGTTTTAATGAAAGCATCTACAAAGAGACATATGGTGTGACAATGGGAAGACCCTTATCTCCAGTGTTGGTTGAATTTTTTCTACAGCACATAGAGAACACATCATTACAGAGTGACATAAGTAAATGTGCTAAATATATACGGTTTGTGGATGATATATTTCTTGTACTTATGAACAGGTTGCAATCACGAACATTGCTTCCAAGTTTCAACAAAGCACATAAGAATATCGGCTTTACGTCAGAGCACGTGAAAGATGGCTCTGTCTGCCTTTCCTAGATGTACATTTAAAGAAAGAAACTAATGGTAAATTAAACAGAACAATTTGCCATAAACCAACATGGTCTGCACAGTATGTGCATTACAGCAATTTTATGTCATTTCAATAAAAATTATCAACAGTTCGTGGTTGCTTTTTAAAATTGACAGGTTGTTTAGTCAGGATTTAAAAGAAAATGAATATAATAATGCAATTAACGTATTAATGTATAATGGCTACCCCAGACAATTAATTGAATCAATTATTAAAAGGGGGATTAAACATAAACAGACGTATTACGCACCAGAAAAGAAAACAGTCTACCTAAACATCCTATTTAAGGGGGATGCGGTTTCTTGAATGACACAAAAGAAAGTTGAAGCATCATTAACACGCACATTTAATGCAGCTAAACTACGATTGTTATTTAGGGTAACACACTTTCCTTTACCAGCAATCAAAGAGAAACAGCCGTTAATGTCGATATCAAATATTATTTACCAAGATACATGCGCAAGTTGTATATTAGTAAATAATATTTGATGTCGACTTTAACGGTTGTTTCTCTTTGATTGCTGGTAAAGGCAAGTGTGTTACCCAAAATATCACTCGTAGTTTAGCTGCATTAAATGTGCGCGTTAATGCCGCTTCAAATTTCTTTTTTGCCATTTTTGAAACAGCATATCCCTTAAATGGGATGTTCAGGTAGATTGTTTTCTTTTCTGGTCCGTAATACGTTTGTTTCTGTTTAATTCCTATTTTAATAATTGATTCAATTAGATGTCTAGGATAGCCATTGGATATTAAATCGTTAATTTCCTTATTATATTTGTTTTCTTTTGAATTTTGACTAACCAACCTATCATTTCTTGAAAATAAGCCACGAACTGTTTATAATTTATATTCAAATGGTACAAAACTACTGTAATGCAAATACTGTGCAGATCAGGTTGGATTATGGTAAATATTTGTGTTTAATTTCCCATTAGTTTTTTCTTTAATAGTACATCTAGTAAAGGCAGACAATCATCTTTCTCGTGCTCTGACGTGAAGCCGTTATTCTTATGTGCTTTGCAGAAACTTTGAAGCAATGTTCGTGATTGCGACCTGTTCTTAAGGGCAAGAAATATATCATCCACACGTACCGTATATATTGAGCAAATTTATTTAAGGCACTCTTTAATGATGTGTTCCCTAGGTACCCTAGATAAATCACAGCCAACGCTGGAGATAAGGGACTTCCCATTTCCACACCATCAGTCCGTTTGTAGGTGCTCCAATTAAAACGAAACCGTACATCTTTAGTGCATAATAAGATAAGCTTGCGTAGAGTTTGACCTGGCACTAATGATGGTAATAGGTCGTATTCTACCGCTCTGACTATAATTTCAGTGGTTTGATCAATTGGAACATTTGTAAACATAGACGTAACATCAAAGGATACCATCATTTTTTTAAACATTTATATCTTTAATTTTGTTTACAAACTCAAAGGAATCGGCAACCAAATAGTAATTCTTTAAATGAAGTTTGCGAGCTTGGAGTATGCACCAATCCCATTGTGCAGTAGCCTCATCAATTAAACCGGCATCTGTCAATATATTAATTTGATTGATTACTTTCCGCTCCACCTTGTCTCTTTCATCTGATTTATTGTCTAGATGCGTGAATTTTGTATTGTCATTCAACACGTTTTCCATTTTTTGTAGGCAGTCAGACTTGTCCATTATAACATCGCTCTTGCCTTTATCAGCGCGTAATATTTTTTGTGCATTTCTGCTGATAGCTTTAAGCGCATTTAGTCAATGCATGCTGATTTCCGCATTAAGACGATTTCAAATGTGAAGTCTGATCAACTTATGTAGCCTTCAACTAATTTTTATAATCAATACTGGCAGGTTCCAAGTCAGCTGTTTGTTTATACAACAAATTAAATGCTGCCTCAAAATCAACATTATATTAATTAGACGTATGTTTTCCATAATTGTAGCCCATCGATAGTGCCTCCATTGTTAGCTGATCGATTGGTATTTTGATAAGTTAAGCACACGTTTATCAAGATCGTTCGGTATTAAATCACACAAAACTCCAGGTTTTATATCTTTTATGCAAGCAGAAAAAAAGCATGTTCAGGCATTGAGCTTGAACTGGAGGTGACGCACGCAATTGACTGGTTTTATTTTTTTTATACTCTCTCTATGTTCACATATTTCTATCTTGTTTTTCTTTCCAATTTATATATAAAGATATGTTCATTAGTAAATATTTGAGAAGACTGTGCTAAAGTAACGTTTCTTATATCTAATAAAAGTTCTTTTTGTTTTTGCACACAGGAAGGGTACAATGAATTTTATTAAAGCCCGCATTTCAAAAGAATCCAATTTTATCACAGAAGAAGGTATTCTGGATTGGTAGAGGATTCGAATCAATCTTGGTCGCCTAGTTTGATAGCCGTTAGTTTCCACAGACCCTTAATTGTCGCCGTTCAGGTTTAGGACCCACTACTATCATGGTTGGAAAATGTTAATTTGATCTCATACGAACTCTCTCTTTGTGAATGTTCTAGAAATTAAATTAATTTCTTTTTTAAATATATTCGTTCCAATCACTCACAATGGTTTAAATTTATCAATAATTGACGCTTTATTTATGTCGAATGACATACCTTGCTCTACGTGATTAATATCCGTTAGTTCTCCCAGACCCTCATTTCTTCTTTTTAGGTTTAGGAACCACGACTACGATGGTTGCAAAATGGTAATTTGATCTCATACGAATTCTCTCTTTGTGAAATTGTTAAAATTCTGCACAACTGCCTGTTGCTTGTTTTATACCAATGATTGTGACGTTAATCAACAGGGCAACGGTGTTGCCAACCCAATTTTGGGCTTTACTCCTGTCCGAAACTCATTACCCTTGATTCTTAAAGGATGAAAAACAGCAAGGTTTTTATAAACTAGATCAAACAAATCAATTGCGAAAGCGGAATCGGGTAGGCTAATTGACCAAACCTCCGAGATTCCAGTCTCAATACGCGTCATTGCCTCCGTATCTTCTTCAATAATCTAGGCCTTGGAATCTAATGCCAGATTGAAATAGTCCAGAAATCCATTCAACTTTTATTGCTTTGAAAAGTTGATTTCTGTCCTTATATCAGCGAATGTCGCTTGATCCTCTTGATCCTTTAGAGTTAATGACTGTAGACGCTTAGAAGCAATCGACCATCGTTGTATGTGAAGCATAGTACATGTTATTTACCAACAACTTATGACCAACATTGATATCAGAACAACAATAAGTGCTCCTCGTTACAAAAACCAGACCGGCACCATCAAATGCGTGTTTTCGGTCACGTTTTGCGTATATGCCCAATTCCTTAAACCAGTAGTACATCATTCTCTTACCTAGCAACAGATTGACGTAAGGAATAAGCTGGACAAATTTCAACATTATAGAAATCGTTAAGGCCAATTACCTTAAAATTGAGTTGCATAGGATCCACTAGTATTGTAGGATGGGATCCACGTGCGTATCAGTGTTCTTCATTGGAAACCCTGTGTGTTGTGTTGTTGAGTTGAGCTCAGTGGCGATCTTGTTTCATTTTTCAAGCAGAATCATTTTTGTGAATATCTTTTACAATTTGGGCAAGGTTAGTTTTTGTGTTTGGTTGTGCTTACGACGTGATACATTGAAAGTCGCAAAGAAGCTGCATTACAGTTGTTGCCTAGCTTCAAAGCTGATTTGACCATAATAGTTTTGTGTAGTGATTTAGTTTTCCTCACTGAATGTTATCCAGGAAAATGTACTCATATTAACTAGATCACTACTTCATAAATCCCATTCATTTAATAAGTCGTTTGCCTAAATAGTTATTATTATTAATATTATTATTACGTTTTCTTAATTATTCGTCGTTTTTGTTGTTTTTCTTATGATTATGTGCAGATGCATCAGTTCCAATGACTTTTGTAGAGAAATAAGGCAAACTAAACCTCTCCACAACATCATTATGGCCAAGTTAGCATTCGGGCAATGCTACATCAGCATTAAACCTGCCTTGTGGGTTTCACTGTATCACGTCATAAACAGACCAAACCTTGTAGCTAGCTTTGCCCTACTAATAAAAGAAAGCTACGAAGATAATTCTACTGCACATCTGCAACAAGATCGGTACTGACCTCGATTCGTTGCCATATAACTATGTGTTTCTAACCAAGAATTATGATGCGCACGATGACCCATCCTGGCAGACGAGTGGGTTCTATACTACCCAATTTGGATGTAAGTGACTTCAATTGCTCCTGCCATATCAAATTCTGCCCACCTTCTTACATACGCCAATCTGGTGCTGAATTAGATAACAGAGCTTTGCTGAGCAATAGAAATGAGGGCATACGCAAAACGTGACTGAGTCAACAAAGTTGATTGTGCCTTATATTTTAACGAGGAGCATTTATTGTGTCAACGTTAGTTGTTCGCTGTTGGTAAACAATATGTTATGCATTTATGATATAGGTGTTGAGAACCTAGTAACAAATTAGTTCAGTTGTTACCAGAAGGATAAACCCAAAGGCAGCATGAACGGAAAGTATAATCTCATGCACATTCGTTTTGTGCTTACTGGCGACTCATCAGTAGGAGCCGGTATTACGCCCTTTAACCACTATATATTTGGTCGAAGAATGTGGAATAATAGGACGGTACAATCTCCTAGACGAATGTGTAAACCTGCAAAAGTGAAGCTAACATCATCTAAAGTAAACGACAATGCGACTTCAACGCTAACTCACACTATATAATATATATACCGAGTCTTTAAAGGATACTAACACTATGGCTATTGTGTTAGTAACCGATACCAACATTATTGTACCGAAAAGGTACATGGTACTAACGCTATGGTTTCCGACTCAGCACATGGTACCAAGCGTATGGATATGAATTTATGCTATAGTTCAACGAACTTGAGAATTATAACAATTTCTGAACACCTGTTACTCCAGTAACTCCATACTCTCTGGCCTTGATCGATATCAGGTATCACATTTCGCGGTAAGTATGACATTATTCAATTCAAAATTTAACAGTTAAATACTGTTTTTTTGCGAAGAACTAATATATATGCAAGTATGCATTAGGTGTTGCGAACCTAGTAACAATTTAGTCCAGTTGTGACCAGAAGGATAAACCAAAGGCAGCATGAAGGGAAATTATAATCTCATGCACATTCGTTTCGTGCTTACTGGCGACTCATCAGTAGGAGCCGGTATTACGCCCTTTAACCACTATATATTTGGTCGAAGAATGTGGGATAATAGGGATAATAGGACGGTACTTTACGTTCATGCTGCCTTTGGTTTATCCTTCTGGTCATAACTGAACTAATTTGTTACCAGGTTCACAACACCTAATACATACTTAAATGAATGTTGGATCCTGATATAAACACCTGATTCATTATGTAAATATATTTGTCGGTATTAACTAAGAATTTGAAAGGGGTTAAACGAACATCGGTTGCGCGGGCGGTAATGAGAATTATTATATTCAAGTTTGCGATCTTGATATATGCACCTCACCCATTAATTAATTACCTATGTCAGTATAAAATAAGAATTGTGTAGTGTAGAAAAGACAAATAATGACCAGTGTATGGTTATTTCTCAATAAGGACGAAACAGGTCTACTGGATGAATTTCCTTTTCTACACTATAAAATTCTTAGTTTATACTGAAATATGTAAGTAATTAATGGGTCAGGTGCTTATATCAAGATCGCAATCTTGATTATACTAATATTTGAAGGAGTTTCCTGTTTCGCTAAAGGCATTTACAATTGAAATTGGTTATTTGATGATTTCTTTTAAATCACTATATTTACTACCAAAGCGTTTGTTTATTTAGATTATATTTGATAAATAATTTATACTATTCAATTTTACAAATGCCAAATGTATTGTCATTTTAAAATTCAGAGAAGTCATAACTTGAAATTACATTGAGCTGGCGTCATTTTTATCATACAAGTAATATCAAAATCTTTTTAGTCTTGTTTAAACTACTTTTTAATTGAGGAATTATTGGCTGCGCATGAGCACATAACAATTCTTTATATCAAATTTACGAGCTTCAGATAATCACAAATCCCTTACTTATCAACGATGCTAAAATTGTTTTAGCATTGCTGATTATTAGAGTATTGTACGGAAAATATACGCCACAAGAAAGAAATAGTAGATGAATGAATTTTTGATATCAACCCACCAGCCCGTACACAAATTTTGCTTGTTTTCAAGCGAAACTCCTGTTGAATAAAAAGCAAATTAGCCACTCATTGCAATCGTACAAGCCAATGTTTTTCAATCACAAAATTTAACATAAACACCAAGGTCACGATGTTTATTAGACTGGCCGTTTACTAAAGAAGAGAATTCAATAGAATTTGTGAAAAAAAGCTTGCTAAACAACTGTGCTCCTTTTATGACCGTAATGAATTTACGGTAAGCCATACACGAAACAATATGGACTTTCTGCAAAACAATAAATGAAAGGTAAATGCGAAAAGCCGAAGTTGTCAGTTGTGCAGTACTTCACGGCTGAATAAAAGAATTAAATTTTTTCATGATCAACTGGAGAACGTACGTATTTACATGGTTGCAGAATTGTTCTCTTACATTTACTAGAGCTAATTTCACAAACTGACTATAATTTAATGTTATTTTTATTTTAAGTTCAAATCAATTTCCTCCCCTTCCTTTCTCCATCTTCTTGCTCTATTTATTATATCAAGTTCGAAATCACTTGATTATGATGATTAATGACACAAATGGACCTATTTCAGAATTTATTTTGCTATGGTGATAGTCAGAATAACGAAAGTATGTTTTAAATAAATATGTACTTGTCGTTTTATGAAATCAATACACAATTATGAATTTCGAATATGATTATAAGTTAGCACAAATGTTGCCGCTAATTAGTCAAGTATACGTTCTGTGATAAGCCATTTCAAACGATTAACATGTTCTTCAAATACTTTCTAATTACCACTCAGGTGTACGCCATTTTCTGTGCACGAAACTTATTTTCTCAGAAGAGTATTCTGAAATTAAGCAACTAATGCTGCATAAATAAATGATTGAATCCCTCTGACGTATGCGACTCTAGCTAATAGGCTATCGTCAGCAGGAGCTTGTAAAACTCATAAATCCACTTCTCTATTGGTCAGTTAAATTTCTTATGAATAGCCATTAAGCATAAACTATAAGTCCAAAACCAAATAATCCTTGCATTTTTGAATAACCTATGAGTCCTTGATGAAAGCACTAGCTTTATTTTGTCGTTATTGTATGCAACAAAAATTAGTCAAAACAAATCTTTACTACTGTTTTGTTTAGAGATATTACAACGCCAATTCTGAGATTTAAATCTGACGTGTGCATGAAGGAGTTATCGGGCAACGCTTGTGATTCACCTAGTAAGGTTTACGCGTATTTACGGTCACAGTTTGTTTTGCACTAAAATTCCTAGACATGTATGTAATAAGTTGCCGCCTGCCAATATGGTGAATGATAATAAATTTTAGTAAACGTTAATTAATAGGAAAGAAAGTTCTTCTATGCTTAATTTTATTATACTCGGTGTGGTGACTGAAATGTCAACAAAGACGAGAGAAAATTCACGCATAAACATACCCATTAAAAACAAAGCGAAATTGAAACCTTGCCACGCACACCAAGTAATGATTAATTCTTCAGCAAGACGTCAACCAAATAATTAAATAAATTCAAATAAACTGGTTATAAAATGTTATTCTAAATTAAAAATGAAATTTTCAGATATTTAAAGAAACAGATTTATCTATTACGCAAATTCAGAAACAACTAAAAATATAATTAAAGGAACATTGGTTTCCCCGTCGGTGATAACATTTACTTTGATCAAGGTTGCGAATTTTTACATAAACTCTTGATCCATTATGTACAGGCATTCGTTAGAATAAAATAAAATTGAATTGTGTTGATAAAGCAGTTCATCCAGTAGACTGGATTCGTTCTTAATGGGAATTCATCACGTATTGTCGAGAATTTGTCGCGGCAAGGGCTCGAACATCGGTTCTTCTGCTTCGAAATATTGTGCTTTAAACACTGAGCCTCCCTGCCGCACACAAAACACAATTTTCAATTATATTCAAACTACTGTTTCTCGGGTAGCTTCTCCTTTATTTGGAGCTCATATGTCATACTTCTAAACCCAATGTTCTAAATAACTACCTCTTATCTTTCACTATTGAACAGACAACACACGACATTGAGAAGTGGTACCGTGTTTTCATCCTTATTGGTATTATTTACGTACTGTCCAGAATTTGCCGCGGACAAGACAAGAAGCTAGGAACGTCACTTTTGGAATATGGTGCTCTAACAATTGAGCAGGCGAATGGGCCAGGATTAAATACCAAGATTGAAAAATTGATTAAAGTAATTTTTCTCACCGCTTGCGTAACCAATGTTCTCTACATATTCCATGCATTCAGTAACTATGATTTCCTGACCCATTAATTACTTACATATGTCAGTATAAACTAAGAATTGTATAGTGTAGAAAAGGCAATTCATCCAGTAGACCGGTTTCGTCCTTATTGGGAACTCTACAAGTACTGGCCAGAATTTGCCGCGGACAGGATACGAACCTGGGCACGTCTGCTTCGGAATCTGGTGCTCTAACCACTGAGCTATCCTGCCGCACACTACACTACACACAATTTTCAGTTATATACTAACTAATGTAACTTTGTTAGTCAATTTTTCCTTTAGGTGGAGCTCATATGGCATCCATTTAGACCCAAAGTTCCCATTTAGACCCAAAGTTATATCAAGACCGCAACCTTGATTATAATAATTGTTATCACCACCCGCGCAACCAATGTTCGTTTAATTATATAAATGTTCATTTCAATACCATTTCCCATGTAATGTGGTGTCTGTTCAGTAATGACAGATTGGGCATGGTTAGTTGGAACTTTGGGTCTAAATGGATGCCATACGAGCTCCACCTAAAAGGAAAAATTGACTAACCAAGTTACATTAGTTAGTATATAACTGAAAATTGTGTGTAGTATAGTGTGCTGGAGGATAGCTCAGTGGTAAGAGCACCAGATTCCGAAGCAGACGTGCCCAGGTTCGTATCCTGTCCGCGGCAAATTCTGTCCAGTACTTGATGAGTTCCCAATAAGGACGAAACCGGTCTACTGGATGAATTGCCTTTTCTACACTATACAATTCTTAATTTATACTGACATATGTAAGTAATTAATGGGTCAGGTGTTTATATCAAGACCGCAACCTAGATTATAATAAATGTTTATTGATTGACAAAGCATGGTAGAATCAATGATAATTTAGACAGTGGCACTTACCTGTCTCACGAATGCAACTTACTTAACAACGGCTAAATAACACTCGATTCGTATTACTAGATTTTCTCCAATTTACAATAATTGAGCATACCAAGCCAACATCAGCACCTAACTGGAATCACCCTTTCAAGTTAAACGTCATCTGTTAGGAATCTATTTTAGTAATTAAATCTGTACTATTTAAATGATCTCAAGTAATGTCGTTATAGTCAGAAACACACCTGAGAACGGTAGCTCCTCGATTATCCAATCAATGACTGCAAAGTTTCTGAGACGGTTTATTTTTTAATTAGGTCAATAGCTTCTTTTTTTACGGTTTAAAACAATTATGGATATGTGTATTTCAAATGTGGCTTTACCATTATACGAACAAAGTTGTGTCGTTTTAATTTTCTTCGCCATTTCCATGCCTTTCGGTTAACCCTTAATAATAATAGCTGTAGACAACTTACGTTATTTCTTTCTTTGATCATGCTATAAATTAAATGGCCTTTTAAAATATGAAAACCCAAATAAAGTAATATTCATCAACACCTGCATTATAAAACTTTTCATAATAGACTTCTTTAAATGCACGTAGATAAACCTGCGCAGAATACTATGCGCTTGACAAAATATAAAATAGCTGAGTCTTATTTTCTGTGCATAAACTAGGCATGACAACTAGAAACGAATGCCATTATTGATATTTTATTGACATTCTTGTAGACATGGTTCTATTTGACCTCCTCTTAGTTAGTTTCCGTCATGATGCGATCATTAACTAAGGTCGAACTACGCGAAGGTTTCACTATATTTTCTGACAAGCATACAAAACATGGATTTTTGTAGAATTATCGCCAGAAGCTGTTATGTGTCGTTAGAACACTTGATTGCTTTATTGTGCCATTTGAAAACTGCATTTTATTTACAAAACCACACTTGTTTTCAATATGCTTGCTAATTTTCTTTTAGTTTACTTTCATCAGCTACGAATTCTCATGGCAGTTAACACAAAGCAAGTAACATAGTATAATTAATTGATTTTAATTTAAAAATAATTAACTCTACATGTTATATTAAGCATTTGTTTTAATTGTGCATCTGCGCTTTTGTCTGATTTTCATTCGACGACGTGTCGAAATGATGATAAAATTTCTTTGATTTAACACCGTTCTTTGTCGCCCTCTTACCTGAACACATTGGCTACAAGAGATATGCTCTGGCGCCGACGGACTTATTAGTCGCCACGTGTGCTGAATTCACGACACGTTGCTTAGTCACATGTGTGCCTATTTTTATAATGCTCTGCCTATTTTATAATTGTGTTTCAAATATCTAAAACGCAGAATGTAAGAAAATATACGCTCTCAGGATTAATTAATTTTTTATACCGAAAAACTGGGTAAGCATATTTAGTAAAACTAATTTACATTTTACCTATTTCTATATAAACAAAAGAAGTTTTAGCGGCCTTCGCTTTTGTTTAATTATGCTTAAAACGTTTCACTGCGTCGTTCAATTTATCATTAAATGGACTATAGTTACACGTTTCACCTTCAAGATTCACAGATAGGCGAGATTACTAACTGATTATCGAGGAAAATGTAGTAACCTAAGGAAGCATGGTATTAAGCCAAAATGATTGCATTTGATTTTATCTAATGTAGCGGCATACTTTGTATTAACTGTTTACGAGAAATGATAGGTTATATTACTCAAGCGGTTGTATTCGGAAAACATCGCCATCAAACTAAATACTTCACTGCCTCATAACCAACAAATTGCTGCTAACATCCAATGGAGGTCGCAATAAAAATTTTCTGAGCAACCATTAAATAATATTTAGTGTGTCAAAAGTCCATACACTATAGAATGAACTATTCATATTTATACATCAACCGTATTTTTTCGTATTGCTAATATTATTTTCAAATAGGAGCGTGTTTTTACGAAATTGCCAGTTTCTTTAACCAATCACACCCAAAAACTCCATAATCAGATCACGGAGGCAAGCTTAATAGCAAGGATCAAACTGAAATGTATGAACAATGAATGGGAATTACGATATTTGAAAAATTACTATGATGGGCGAACTAAAGAAAACATCCGTCACAGGGTGTCGAAATATATTCAAAAAATAAAAAAAAACTTTAATCAAAACACAGATCAGGTAATTTCGCTGTAACCTCTAGTAGACTTACATAAAGCGCACCGCTAGAATATCCGCTAAATGCAGTCACAAACATAGCTATTTGCAGCTTTCGCATCACTGATATAAATTATTCTATTAATCAAATTTTGTTTACGCAAGTAGTAATATAAATTATTTAAGGCAAGTTCCTTCATTTCAGATAAGCACTTCACCCATTATATTTCATCAGTCACAAAATGTTACAAATGGACAGTATTTTGATTTTCATTACATTATATATATAGCTTTGATCCTCATCCATCAGTCATGTTCTGATGATGGCCATTGAATATCGAAACTCTGAAGTACTTGCCACTGACGTTTGTTACCAATTTTGTGCGATCGATTAAATTGTATGAGATTGCCGTTTATCTTTATATCACGAAGTTTATTTAACTAATTCTTATCTCTACTCGCGCAAGCTATGATTTTTCGTTGGATTACTTTAAGGTATCACTATGTTGCGTTAAATAAACAGACATGTGAATTTTGTTGCAATTAAAATGCAGAAATAAATCAACAATTTCAAAAATGGCTCATTCCAAAAAGGGCCAAAATATTATATGTGAATGATGATAGACAAGAAATGTCGGAAATTTTTGAATAGATAAAACCTTTGAAAATGCTAGGTAACAGAAATACCAGTTGTAAATAGGAATAGAATGCCTCTGGATGGTTTAATAATAATTTTACAAATATAGTACAAAATTGTTAAAACCTAAAAAATGAAAGTGTGCAAAATTAGGCAAAGCGGACCTGTCACGCGAGTACACAAAAATCAGTTTTAACAGAGTCTATATAATAGTGAGAAAATCATTTCCAATACATTTACTTTTCTAATAAATAGTCGGTGATTAGATTGCACTTTTGTCTGGAAGATTTCGATTTCCAATCAGGCTTACAGTAAGATAACGATCAGTACGAAAATTAAATATCCAATTAAAAGAATCGTGACGCCTAGGCGAATAAATTTTTCAGACGAGTGAAAAAGAAATCTGCAACATAGTGCAATAGAATTATTTGTACAGGCTTCTATCGATATGCAATGCGTATGCATATATTTTTTCTATTCCTAAATGCAGCTAGGCATGATAATAGTACATCACTGGAGCCTAAACGCCGGACTTATATCCTATTACGAAGCAGTAAATTTAATTTCCAATTGAATTAAAATCGGATAGATTAATAAGTCTGTTTATAATGGTCTCATTTTAAATACTTTTTTGTAACGGACAAACGCCGAGCCTAAATTGGTTGTAACAAGTATTTTATAGTGCGCACAATTGAAAATCGATTCCTCTGAATATGATATTGCAAAAACAGTATTCGCCGACGGTATCTCAATAAATGTTATTGGATGGCAAGCTTACATGCACAAATTAGGTGGAAAATTGTGATTAACAGTCCAGCAAAAATGTCATCTTATAAGCACAGGCGAATTATTTCCGAATTAAAGACTTTATATGAAGTTAGCTTCCCTACTGCAGGTTGCACATTCGTATAGGAGATTGTAGCGTCCTATTTTCCCACATTCCTCACCAAAATATATAATGGGTAAAGGGCGTAATACTGGCTCCTACTGAAGAGTCGCCAGTAAGCACGAAACGAATGTACACGTGATTGTACGTTAAGTTCATGCCGTCATAGATATATCCTTCTGGTCATATTTAAACTAATATGTTACTAGGTGCGCAACACCTAACACACAAATGCATATGAATTAGTTCTCCGCCACAAACAGTATCTAACTACCAACTAACTTCATTTTAGCATCGAAAACCCTAACGTGTATTTAGCAATCAACACTATGACACCAAAATTAAGTCGATCAAGGCGTCCACATTCATTCATTTTGCGCATTTCACAGGAAATACATATAAATTACGATGCATTAAAAAATGATCTCAACTTTGCAACAATTTATGTTCGGAATATTATGCGAAAAGGTTTTTCGAACAAAAATAAAACAGTATTTAAATATGTTTAAGTTCAAAGAATCTTCACCCGTCGTCGAAAATTTGAATTCATTATTTTGACTTGACAAAATTTTATTACGGGAATTACTATCTATAAAAGTTCAGCTTGAATTCACATAAACTGAGTGCTTCATTAAGTATAATTAGGCGCGAGTGGTCGATTTGGCTTTACTTTAAAAAAAACTAGAAAACATAACGTATTAGAATCAGTGGCCAAATATAACGCAATCTAATAAATATATCGTTAAAAATATCTATAAATTATTGCTTTACACGAACAATCTGTCACATAAACAAAATTTGCGCAATTGAATTAAGTAATATGGCAATTCAAGTATTCGGCTTTGAGCCCCAATTAACAATTAAGTCCACACATGAACAGGCGGATATACCACTGAAATTATGGTGAATATACACGTTGTGTTGACTCCTTCAGAGTGATGGGACCAGTCTTAACCCATCCATCAATGTGTCAGACACATCGTGCACCAGAAATGAGTAATATTACAGGCTGTGATATATTTTCAGAAATTAAGTGTTTCCTCGTAATGACTACAACTATAATCAATTTTGGGCCCAATTAGCGTCCGAACTCTGTATGGTCTACGTAATCGCCAGACCTAATTATAATGAAACTCATATGTAATTGGATTATCTTTTAAAAAAGTAGCTAAGTAGAAAACTTCCTCCAGGGATTTGAAATAACACCGGTAAATCGTAAAGTATAGGACATAAATATTCCTCAAATCAACCAATTTCCATAGTGATCTAAATAATTAAAAATAAGATTTTACAACAAATCTTACATCACCATTCAAATTAGAATGTCATTTGCACTAATACAAAAGTGTAAAATATATCATTCAAACTCTACGTTCGAGCACCATGGAAACTTCAATACAAATAAAAATAAATGTATGAAAACAGTACATAAAAAAAATAAAACAGACGTAGAAACATAAATCAAAACATAGATGCATGTAAGTATAAACATATAGGCAAAAACATATCTACATATATACATATGAACAAAAAAATTCTTGCATTCCTACTTACATGCATACATACTTATATACGAACACAAACACATGCTCACGTACATACTTACATAAATACATACATACATACCAGAATACATGCATACATACATACATTTATATATAAGCTAATGCACATACGAACATACATAAATACATACACACATAAAAATATATACATGCATGCATGCATGCAAATACACATACATATATGCATGAATGCATGCATACATACATACATATAAATACATGCATACATGCATACATAAATACATGCATACATGCCTATATACATTCATACATATATGTATACAGACATGTATACATACACGCATACATACATGTATAGATACATGCATGCATTCACACATACATATATGCAAGCATAAATACATACATACATACGTACATACTACATACCGACATACATACATACATACATACATGCATACATACATACATACATACATACATACATATACATACATATATATATGCATCATACATACGTATCATACACATATATACAGACTCAACAGGCATACATGCATACAACATCATATATCATCATACATACATACATACATACTATACATCATCATACTCATCATCATACTACATACGTCATACATCATCATACATCATCATACATCATCGTCATACTCATACTCATCATCATACATACATCATACATAGCATCATACATACATCATCATCATCATACTACATCATCATCATCATACTCATCATCATCATACATACAGTCATACAGCATCGTCATACAGACATACATGCTCTACTCATACATACATACATACATACATACATACATACATACATACATACATACATACATACATACATACATACGTACATACTTACATACATACATACATACCAACATACATACATAAATAAATTCTTGCATACATATGCCCATATACTCCAATGATGACCGTGGAAGATTTGAAATTTTCAGTACATATTTCTAATCGTGGTTTTGCTATGAATTATCTGCACACCGGAAAAAATGTAATCTATGTTAATAATTTATGATATTTTGGCGAAATCTTGTATAAAGTTACGATGGTAACCTCGTTGTAATTGTGTAGCTTCCATTTAAATCAACAGCAATGTTTGGAAGTCGGCGAAAAGTAAGAAGCGCATTTATTATTCTCAACACAATTTACAAACATTTTGTTTTGATCAATGTAGTAGGCTTAACGTTTTAAACAGAATAAATTGCCAAAACAGTGTCGAAACTGTTTTTTTGCATAAGCCTATGTTCTATACATATTTATTATAGCTATCGTTGTTTTTTTGCCAATAAGTTTGTCGTTTTTTTCGATGTACACACAAGCACAAGATAGTTTGAAGATTTTTACGACAGTAGGCTAGCTACTCTGTCATGCTAAATATATGAAATAATTATTAAAATAATATGCAATTAATATTAATATTAATAATAACAACACCATTCTCATCCCAATCGTTATTATTCATATCATGATCATCATCATCATCATCATCATCATCATCATCATCATCATCATCATCATCATCATCATCATCATCATCATCCATCATCAATATCATCATCATCATCATCATCATCATCATCATCATCATCATCATCATCATTATTATTATTATTATTATTATTATCAGCAGCAGCAGCATCATCATCATCATTATTATCATTATTATTATTAATATCTACATCAAAAGCAGCATCAAAATCATCTCATCATAATCATAATCATCATCATCATCATTACAAGCATTATCATCATTATTATTAACATCATCTCATCAAAATCATAATCATCGTCATCATCACAAGCATTATCATCATTATCATTAACATCATCATGGTCAATATCATCAAAATCGTCATTAACAGCGAGGTTATCATCAAAATTGTCATCCATGCCATCACAATCTTCATTGTCGTCCTAATCATGTGCATCATTATCATCATGAAAATACTCATAGTTCTCATTGACATGATCAACAATATTATTCTCGTCAATGTTACTATAAGGCATTGCCAGTTAAGTACAACATATGCGCATTAACGAAAGTTGAGAGCTGCATTACTTATTTCGCTTTCCTTGCACAAGAATTGCGGTTTGATCCTCACTGGTCAGTTTGCCGTCGTGCTCTGATGATAATCATAGAAAATCTGAACGCGTCAGTACGTGTGAATAACGGTAGGTCTCCCATGTTTTGCGCCCAATTAAATACCTTTGAACTAGTGTATATATGAAGCTAGCACATACGATTTTATTAATAATTGCGTTAAAATTCTAATATCTAAAGCAAATGAAACTAAAGTTGTGCAACCTCAAAATCTAATATACCTGAGATATCAGTGTCATCGTACATCATTTTCTAGAGGTAATATTAGACCAAGACTACAGTGTGCATCACTTGCTCATGTCGGATATACACGTCTATGACGCAAATATTGTATCCTACAGATCTACAATATCAAGTAGATCAAGTAGATGCAGTAAACCTATAGGAAGAATCAACAATGCCAAGTGTGCATTACATATCCGTGTCAAAATAGAATGGTAGATAATATGGGATGATAACTTTGCGATTTATTTCAAATACCACTAATCAAAAATATAATTTATGAACATTTCTTTTATCCGATAGATTGACATATATATATATATATATATATATATATATATATATATATATATTTATAAATGAAAGCCAATGCATGCATAGTAAAAAAGTATGTGAGTGATTCTACGCGGATTAGCACATCTCACATAATTACTAGAGGCACAGGCGACAAAGCGATGCAAGCAATGACAGCAAAAGAACAACATGATGGCAAATGCAGATCAATTTAAGAAAAAGAATTCATTTTTAAAAATCAAATTGCCAAAGCTAATATAAAAGCAAATACCTGTATATCTAACCTGTCGCTAAACACAGAAAACCTAACATCATTTGATGTATGAATTCGGTTTTATTTTTAAAAAAATATCTAAATAAATTATATTAAATTTCATAACTTCCAAAATAATGATACCGAAATATTTCATATAATTTATATATATATGGACCATATTTCTCACTTTAAACCATTTAATGCGCAATCTGATATTGCATAAGACATCGAACGATCAATATTAATTTCCGTTTTGATCACTGTATGTTTAACTATTTATAAAAAAAACTTATAAGTGAATTAAATGAATATTGGTTGCGCGGATGGTAATAACAAAAACTATGATAAAGGTTTAGATATTGATTTAAACACCTGAACATCTATTTACATCGATTTTCAGTATGCACCAAGTATTGTATAGTGTGGAAAAGGCAATTCACAAAGAAGATCTGTTTTGCCCTTATTCGGAACTCATCACCTACTGTCCATGGCTCGAACCAGAGCACGTATATTTCGCAATCTAGCGCTCTAAACACTGAGCCACCCCGCCGCACAATACAAAAGTTTTCAAAAAATATAATGACTAAAGTTTCTTCATCACCCCTCTATTTAGATAGAGCTCATATGGTATCTTTATAGACCTAAAGTTTCCGCTATAACCATCAATAACTTGTCATTATAGACAAGACACCACACTACATGTTTAAGCAATATTAAATTGAACAATTATAAATTAAATTAATACTGGCTGTGCGAGCGACGATTTTATTTAAAATATTTAAGTTTGTGATTATGATATAAAAACCTGACCCATTATGCACATACATTTTCAAATATACTAGGTATTGTATAGTTCTGCAAACAAAATTCAATCAGCAGATGGTTTTTGTGGCGTAGAACTAATATATATATATATATATATATATATATATATATATTAAAAAATATATATATTATATTGTGTATTAGGTGTTGCGCACCTAGTAACAAATTAATTCAAATATGACCAGAAGGATAAACCAAATACAGCATGTCGGAAAGTATAATCTCGTGCACATTCGTTTCATGCTTACTGGCGACTCATCAGTAGGAGCCGCTATTACGCCCTTTACCCACTATATATTTGGTTGTGGAATGTGGGAAATATGCCAGTACAACTCCCATATTAATGTGTCAACCTGCAGTAGTGGAACTAATTTTGTAGGAAGTCTTCGACAATGTGACTTCAAAGTTAACTTACTATATATATATATATATATATATATATATATATATATATATATATATATATATATATATATATATACAGACTCAGTAAACTATACCAAAACTATTGCATGTTGTGTCTGTACCTATACCAATGGTATGGTACCGAAAAGACACACGATACTAACAGTATGGTTGCCGAATCATTACAAAATACTAATATAAGGGATTTCAACGTATGTTAAATTTCACCAAAATTGAGAAATAAATTATTTTGAACACCTGTTGATCCAGGAAACCCATACACTCTGGCCTTAATCGTTATCAGTTATCGCATTTCGCGGTAATCATTACATCATTTAATTAAATATATAACAGTTAGATTGTTTGTGTCGGAGAACTAATAAATATGTAATAGTGTATTAGGTGTCTCCCACCTAGTAACAACTTAGTCCAAATATGACCAGAAGGATAAACCTATCCTACATTCCTCACCCAAATATATAGTGGTTAAAGGGCGTAATACCGGCGCCTACTGATGAGTCGCCAGTGAGCACGAAACGAATGTGCATGAGATTATAATTTCCGTTCATGCTGTCTTTGGTTTATTCTTCTGGTCACAACTGAACTAATTTGTTACTAGGTTCGCAACACCTAATACATACTAGGATAAACCAGACAGCATGAACGGAAAGTATAATCTCGTGCACAATTCATACAGTAGAACGATTTCGTCTCTATTGGGAATTTCGTATATAGTAACATTGTATGCACATAATGGGTCAGTTGTTTATATCAAGATCGCAACCTTGATTACAGTAATTTGCATGTTAATGTTCCATTTAAACATATATATATATATATATATATATATATATATATATATATATATATATATTAGCTCTTCGCAACAAACAGTATTTAACTGCAATATATTGAATTAAATGATGTCATGCTTACCGCGAAATGTGATAACTGATATCGATCAAGGCCAGAGTGTATGGATTTGCTGGTGTAACAGGTGTTCAGAAATTGTTGTAATTCTCAATTTCGGTGAACTATAGCATAAATTGATATCCATCAAGTTGGTATTATGTACCGACTCGGTAACCATAGTGTTAGTACCATGTACCTTTTCGGTACGATAATGTTGGTATCGGTTACTAAATCAGTAGCCATAGTGTTAGTAACCTTTACGGACTGGGTATATATATTATATAGTGTGAGTTAGCGTTGAAGTCGCATTGTCGTTGACTTTAGATGATGTTAGCTTAACTATTGCAGGTTTACACATTCGTCTAGATTTTACCGTCCTATTATTCCACATTCTTTGACCAAATATATAGTGGTTCAAGGGCGTAATACCGGAACCTACTGATGAGTCGCCAGTAAGCACGAAACGAATGTGCATGAGATTAATCATGCTTGCCATGCTGCCTTTGGTTTATCCTCCTGGTCACAACTGAACTAATTTGTTACTAAGTTTGCAACACCAAATACATACTTGCATATATATATTAGCTCTTTGCAACAAACAGTATTTAACCATATAAACATGTTGCGGAAAAAAATATCTGATTCCATGTATTTATGTTCGTATATGTGTTCATATATATTAATATATATGTTTGCATGTATGTATCTAGTATGTATTTAAGTAATAAGTTTGTGCGAAGTATATATTCATGTCTGTAGTATGTATTTATGTAATATGAATTTAAGTAATGTTTGTGCGAAGTACATATATAAGTATGTATGCACGTATGGAAGTATATATGTATATTTTTATGTATGTATTCATGTATTTAAGCATGAAGGCATGAATGTATGGATCTATGTTTGTATATTTGTATGTCTGTGTGTATGTAGGTCGAAGGTAGGTAAATATTTTGCATGCATGGACATGTGTATGTTAGGATGAATTGATGTATGGATTGATTGGAAGTTTAATGGCTCGAGTATATATGTATGCATGCGTGTATGTTTGTATGTATGAATGCAATTATGTATGCATGAATGTTTGTATATAATCCTGTCTTTATAAGTATATATATATATATATATATATATATATATATATATAAGGCTGTAGATTGGTAGAAATAAAATTTATTAATAAATGTTATTCCATGAGTACGTTGTTTTAGTGCTTATATATATGTATATATATATATATATATATATATATGTGTCTTTATGCACAAAGTCATGTATAGTAGGCATCTCTAGCAGGAATACCTGCCCTGCTGCTTATCTATCTATCTACATAATACTGTATATATCATATATATATATATATATATATATATATATGTGTATATATATGAATATATAGCGATCTATTAAATATATGTCTATCGGCATATCTATATATATATATATATATATTTACTATTTATTTTTGCCCTCCATTTGTATCCGTCTTTCTTTCTACAATCTATCGCTTTATTTACCTGTATGTATATATCTGCCCGTCTTTCTAAATATCTATACCTAATTCTATCCATCTAAAAAAATTTATATCAAAATTTTTTATATCGTTGTAATGTTCTTTACATTCTCGCCTTTATCTTCATATTCATTCACATATTTTTTAACTAGCTTTTGTTTCTATTCAATTAATAATCATCTGTTCATGCAATGAATTATAGATTTCAGTCGATGAACATGTTGCGGGGTGGCTCAGTGATTAGAGCAACAGATTCCGAAGCAGACATGTCCAGGTTCGAGCCCTGTCCGCGGCAATTCTTAAGAGTTCGTAAAATGTTCTCAATAAGGATGAAACCGGTCTTCTGAACGATTTACCTTTTCTGCATTATACAATGCTTAATTTAAATTCAGAAATGTATTACAACATGGGTCAGTTGTTTATATCAAGATCGCAACCGACCGCGGAACCAATGTCCTGTCAAAATCCACTTCCTCTGGTAGCGTATTTTCTGTTCCTTAATGACAGATTTTGGGTGGTTTTTTTGAACTTTAATTTTAAAGCGAGATAAATATTCTCTACCTAAACAAATGGCTAACCATGAAACATTAGTTAGTATATAATTGAAAATCGTGTGTAACTTGCGGCCGAGTTGCTCTTTGGTCAGAGCAACAGATTCCAAAACAGATGTACTCAGGATCGAACCCTGTTCGCGACAAATTCTGGACATTACGCGAAGAGATCCCAATAAGAACGAGACCGGTCTAGTTAATAAATTTCATTTATATTGAGAAATTTATGCATATAACGAGGCTGGTCTTTATACGGACATCGTAACTTTCATTTAAAAAATTGTCATGACCACTCGTGCAACCAATATAAGTTTAGTGATAATATATTTTTAATCTATTTCAATAGATGCCTGTCTATCTATTTCCCCGGTAATATATATATATATATATATATATATATATATATATATATATATATATATATATGAGTGTGTGGTGTGTCTGTGTTTATGCATTTGTAAAATTTACCACCTGTTTAGTCATAATTTTTTTAACTTACCACATTTTATATCTCTGTATATTTATTTATGTATTTATTTCTCTTACTATCTGCCTGGCAATCTTTCTACCTATTTATCGATATATCTACTCATCTATCTATAGTCTACACATATTTCTATTTTCCTATCTATCTAACAGGCAGTTAGAACTTCACGCCCTGCTTCGATCCTATTCATTTTTAAATCCAAAATATTTTATGTTCTCTTTTCATGCCATGCTTCATAATTTTAAAGTCAATACTTTATCTCATTTATATAATTAAACGAACATTGGTTGCGCGGGTGGTGATGACACACCTTTTCTACACTATACAATTCTTAGTTTATACTGACATATGTAAGTAATTAATGGGTCAGGTGTTTATCTCATTTGTCAGTAAATCCATCATGTACAACTTACCAATTAGTTAATATATCCGCGCTTTTTTTCTAAAAATTCTTTTAGTATTTCTATTTGTATTGTTAATATACACAGATACAATTATTTACATTAACATGTATATTTTACTGAACGTTTTCTAGTACGTAATTGTACAATGTATTTATTAATTCTTGTGTTATAAATAACATTTTTATTCGTCAATTTACATCCATTCATTTAAAGTCGCATTGTCGAGACTTTATATAATGTTAGCTTCACTACTGCAGGATTACACATTCGTCTAGTAGATTGTACCGCATTATTACCCCACATTCCTCACCAAAATATATAGTGGTTAAAGAGTATAATAACGGCTCCTACTGATGAGTCGCCAATAAGCACGAAACGAATGTGCATGAGATTATAATTTCCGTTCATTCTGTCTTTGGTTTATCCTTCTGGTCACAACTGAACTAATTTGTTACTAGTTTCGCAACATATAATACATACTTGCATCTATTTACATGTTTGCCTTGCTTTGTTATGCTCAATTCTGGTCTAACTACAAAATTAGGAGCACAAATTCTGTGAGAATGTTTATTATGATCCTAAAAATTGTCACTTTAACCATATTGATATTCAAACGGTTTTTCTAAATAATCATATTTTAACTATTTTGCAAGTCTATATGCACAAAATAAGGAAATTTACAGTAATGGTTAAATTGTTGCTGGGACAACTGAGCAATAAAAGTCCAATCAATTCGCAATATGAAATTGACTTGATGGCTTAGTCAAAAGCATTGGATAAGAAAAACATTGCGCATGTGTTTTTAAAGTTTTTATACGGGTACTTTTATTTACCTGGCTGTAGCATTTACTAGACAGTCGGTTTTACCATTCGTAGCGTAGACATCTTGTCATATTCTAAATAGCTTTGCAGAATTGATGGAACACAATTTTATTGCCTGCGTACTGCAGTTTGTTTTTTTTTTAATTTGATTTTTTTGTCCACTTCCATTCCCTCTTTACGAGTGGGGCCAATAGTAATTTGTAAGGTCATTGGTGCCATGCAAACGATACAAAGTTAATATCGATTCTTTGCTAAATATGTAGATCGATACGAAATTTCACATTCGCACATGAGATTGTATTCCTGGGCCTGTATATACTTTTCTTTAAATCAAGTTTGCGAGCTTGAAGTAAACACCAATCCCATCGTTTTTAACCAGTCGTCGAACAACATAACAAAACTACCGCCAGCCTGTATATACCTGTTTTTTGATAGGTAACTTATGTCTAATACATGGATATTATATATATATATATATATATATATATATATATATATATATATATATATATTAGTTTTCCATAAATATTAATACATAAATATCATTATTTAATTTAATACTTATATAATTGCAAGGAAAATATGTAAATAAGTGTCGACTGAGGCCATACCGCGACATTTAGATGGATTAGTTCGATTCTAGAATGGGTTTTGTTCGCCGTTTGTAAAAGGCACGGTGTTTGTATCCCCAATATTTTACACAAAGTCAGTTGGCTTTGATGGTCGCTTTAAATGAATTCGTTTGAAGTTAAATAATCACTGTTTGCACGAAAATTAACGTTAATGAAACTTTCGTCACATATATATATATATATATATATATATATATATATATATATATATATATAGACAATATAATTAGACGATTATTGATTGCGCTGGCGGTCTTAACAATTTTTTAAATCAAGTTTGCCAGCTTGAAGTAAACACCAATCCCAATGTATTTAACCAGTCGATGAATAAAGCACATAATAAGTGTGACTGACGGTAGTTTTGTTGTGATGTATGACAACTGATTATATTCAATGAGATTGTTGTTTACTTCAAGCTCACAAATTTGATTTAAAGAATTGTTACCACCACCCGCACAATCAATGCTCGTCTAATTATATTATCTTTATATATGTCAAGAAAATTGTATTGATGTAAATGTTCGTGATCACATAGAAATTGCGCAGCCGATATTTTTAGTCAAGTACAATTTGTGTGAGTCTACTAAATGTGAGGGCCGCATATCTAATTTGACTTTCAACATATATATGCAATGCGATTTGACAGTCGACATTCAGTTTGCCGTCGTAATCTGATGATTCGTCATTACGTGTGACTGATGGTAATTTTCCTATATCGTTCGACGACTGGTTACGTACAATGGAACTGGTGTGTATTTGAAGTTAACGCAACTTATTTAATATAACGTTTTCACAGAATGTTGCGCCGCCGAACTGTCTCATAATTAGTAAATAATCGCAAATCGAGTTTAGGGGCATCATGTTTTCTGCAATTGAAAAGTCTCTGACGTGCACAAAACGCATGCATATATACTATTTCACCTTTTATGCAAAAATAAGTTGATAGATTCTCCTAGTCCAATGAGTCAATTCGTTACTATATACGCCATGCCTAATAAACAAATACATATATTTCACGTCTTCGTAACCAATTAATTCTACATTTTCAGTAAATAACGTGAATGGCAACTGCCCAAATTCTGTTCAGTCATAATCAACTTTGTAGTAGCCTTCGCTGGAATCAGCAAAGATTTATTGCTTGAAAGGTGTTAACTGGTAAGTTATGCCGATTCCATTATTATTTCTATATCCATTTAAGCTAATATTCAAAATAAAATTGCATCGAAATAAAATCTTTTACCTTCTTTACAATAAGTAGTGAAAGTAATGATTTTACTCTAATTGAAACAGTGGATCTATTGTCAGACTAACCAAGTTGATTCCTGCACACAAAAGTTAAAAGACACGAGCCAAGTAGATATGAAATTTTAACAATAATTGTTGGCGCGGGTGGTGGTAACAATTCTTTAAATCAAGTTTGCGAGCTTGAAGTAAACACCAATACCATTGTATTTAACCATTCGTCGAACAACATAACAAAACTACCGCCAGCCGCAACGCACTGACGCGTTTAGACCTTCCTTGATCATCATCAGAGTACGACGGCAAACTGACTATCGAGAATCAAACCGCATTGAATATATATGGAAATCGAATTTGGATATGCGGCTCTCACCTCTAGCAGTCTCGCATACATTGAACTTGACTGGAAATGTCGGCTACACAATTTCTATGCAGTCATGAACATTAACTGTTTGCAGCTTTCGTCACATATACACATATAAGCAATACAATAAAACAATAATTGATTGCACGGGTGGTGGTAACAATTCTTTAAATCAAGTTTGCGAGCTTGAAGTAAACATCAATCCCATTGTATTTAAACCAGGCGTCGAACAACATAACAAAACTACCGCCAGCCCCAACGCACTGACGCGTTTCGACTTTCCTTGATCATCATCAGAGTACGACGGCAAACTGACTATCGAGGATCAAACCGCAGTGAATATATATAGAAATCAAATTTAGATATGCGGCTCCCACCTCTAGCAGTCTCGCATACATTGAACTTGACAGGAAATGTCGGCTGCACAATTTCTATGCAGTCACGAACATTAACTGTTTGCAGCTTTCGCCACATATACATATATAGGCAATACAATTTAAAAAATAATTGATTGCGCGGGTGGTGGTAACAATTCTTTAAATCAAGTTTGCGAGCTTGAAGTAAACACCAATCGCATTGTATTTAACCAGTCGTCGAACAACATAACAAAACTACCGCCAGCCGCAACGCACTGACGCGTTTCGACCTTCCATGATCATCATCAGAGTACGACGGCAAACTGACTATCGAGGATAAAACCGCATTGAATATATATGGAAATCAAATTTAGATATGCGGCTCTCACCTCTAGCAGTCTCGCATACATTGAACTTGACGGGAAATGTCGGCTGCACAATTTCTATGCAGTCACGAACATTAACTGTTTGTAGCTTTCGCCACATATACATATAAAGGCAATACAATTTAACAATAATTGTTTGCGCGGGTGGTGGTAACAATTCTTTAAATCAAGTTTGCGAGCTTGAAGTAAACACCAATCCCATTGTATTTAACCAGTCGTCGAACAACATAACAAAACTACCGCCAGCCACATTATTGTTAAATTGTATTGCCTATATATGTATATGTGGCGAAAGCTACAAACAGTTTTTTTCGTGACTGCATAGAAATTGTGCAGCATACATTTCCAGTCAAGTTCAATGTATGCGAGACTGCTCGATAGTCAGTTTGCCGTCGTACTCTGATGATGATTAAGGAAGGTCGAAACGCGTCAGTGCGTTGCGACTGGCTGTAGTTTTGTTTGTTTGACGACTGGTTAAATACAATGGGATTGGTGCTTACTTCAAGTTCGCAAATTTGATTTAAAGAATTGTTACCACCATCCGCGCAAACAATTATTGTTAAATTTTATTGCCTATATATGTATATGTGGCGAAACCTACAAAGAGTTCATGTTCGTGACTGCATAGAAATTGTGCAGCCGACATTTCCAGTCAAGTTGAATGTATGCGAGACTGCTAGAGGTGAGAGCCGCATATCTTAATTTGATTTCCATATATATTCAATGCGGTTTGATCCTCGATAGTCAGTTTTCCGTCGTACTCTGATGATGATCATGGAAGGTCGAAACGCGCCGCGTGTTGCGCTGGTAGGTTTTGTTATATTGTTCGACGACATTAAATACAATGGGATCGGTGTTTACTTCAAACTCGAAAACCTGATTTAAAGAATTGTTACCACCACCCGCGCAAACAATTATTTTTAAATTGAGAATTTGAAAAGTTTAGATTTTATTATCCATGTTTGCTGTACTAAAGCCAATACCTCCAACAGAATTTCCTAATTAACAAGATGAAATTATTATGGATGACTTTACTAAATTATATGCAATTAAGGAACCCATCTGCAGATAATCACTTCAAATTTTATGTTACCGGAAAACTGAACTTTGCTGCCATTATAAAATACTATATTAACTTAATGCACGGTTATTTAAATCGGGGTTTCGGGTTTGATATAAAAACATGACTCATTACATATTTTTAGTATAAACTAAGCATTGTATAACATAGCAAAGTGAAATCATCCGGTAGACAGATGACATCTATATTAAGATTACGTAAAGTTCAGTCCATAATTTCTCCGCGGACAAGGCCTGAAATAAGGCACATTTTTTTCGGAATTTGTGACTCTACCCACTGCGCTACCATGCCAAACGCTACACACAAGTGTCAATAATAAAATAACTCATGTTTTTGGTTAGGTTGGCTTAAATGATTCTTATTATGAACCGCGCTATCCATGGTTGTTTAATTGGGTAAATCTTCAATTTAATACCACTTCTCAGGTAGTGCTGTGTATGTATTATAATGAGAGATTTTGACTGGTTAGTTGTAATTTTAGGTCTAAAGAAATGCAACATAGGCTTAATGTGAAGGAAAGGGTCATAAAACACATGTTATTATATAATTGGAATGGTGCAATGAATAAAGTCACAGACTCTTAACCAAATGTGCTCAGGTACGAGCCTCGAACGTGGCAAATTTTAGACACCATTTGAATAGTTCCTAATAAGAACCAAACCTCTGTACTGGATGAATTTTATTTTCTACTTTATAGAGCGCTTGGTTTTAACTCGGAAGTTTATATCAAATAGGATTATTGTTTAAATAAATCTCGCAATCTTGAATTGAACAGTTGTTATTCCAAGCCGCGCAATCATTATTTAATTTTAATCCTCTTCCAGTATTCAATTTATTATTTACATTTTACGCTCTTAGTATAATGAACATTATTTTTAAATAATATTAAAATAATTAAAAATATCAGCATTACCACAACTAATACTATTTCAAATAATAAAATTAGTAATTCTACATATTCTGCTCGATCTATCATTAATATTATTAAAGCAACAAAATAAACAACAACAACAACTATAAGTGATACTATCATTACTAATATTATCACAATAATATTAGCAACAACAACTTTTAATTTCAATAATACTACTATTACAATAATAAAAATAATAAAATTAATAATAATATTACTAATAATAATAATAATAAAATATTTTAAAATAATAATAGTACAACCCGTACTTCATCGACACAAACTGTAGCAATTAATACTACCACAAAATTTACTATTACTACCACTATTGCTAATCACATTGACAATAATGTAACTCTTACTACACCTGATGCTACTGCTGATACAGCTACAGAAAATTACATTACTAGTCCTATTTCCACCATTTCTACTACTAATACTATTTTAAAACCATTAATACTACTAGTAATACTGTAACAACTACTAGTACTTATAATACTACCACAATTAATATTATGTATAATAATACCAATACTAATACAGATACTACTTCTACTACTACTATATCTATTTCAACAATAATTAACATTACAAATATTAAAATTACTAAATATTAATAATATCCCTAATATTTTTCCTGCTGCAGAAAAGAATACTGCTAACATGACCAATAAAAATAATCTATATCTTCAACATCGTCATTGCCATCATAATCTAAACAGGGATGAATACTATGCTATTGGGAACAATTGTAAATGAGTTTTGAAAATTGACTGGTTTTTATCAACAGTTCTTCAATGTATGTTTCATTTTCGCGTGAATATGCACAAATTTATGAGCTATTTTAAGGAAAATAATTCTAGCATAATCAAATAGATCAATATGTATGTTCACTCGAATGTAGACATGCAATAGTCTATTAATGCACAAAATATAATCTAACATAACAGAACTAGCATCAGGTCTACGCCGGGAAAACAATTTACGCATTTTATTACTCTCGCTTAAGGAGACCTACCCGGGTTTGCGAAGACAGGTGAAACTGAATGACTGCCTGGCTGGGACTTTGGAACAATTTTATTATCATTTCACGTGTACGCTATATCATAGAGCATTACTTTTATGTATTCTGCATGGCTATTCGTTTTAATAAAATACATTCTGTGCGGGTAGTGGTGAGCAATTATCATTAACTGTTTATTGATTAGGTTAGTATGTAGGCATGGTTATTTATCTATGCAAACGGAACATTTTTTTCTAAAACGTATACAAATAAGCAAGCTTAAAGTTAAAAATGGCGTTCTTAAGACAGAAAACGTAGTTAATGGTCAATTAATATTTTGCGGTGAAAGGACGGACGTGCGCTATAATCAATTATACACTGATGCGTGCTAACGATTTAAAAAAATAAGAGTTGAACCTAATATTGACTATTTCGCGTAAAAATGTGTTCGTTATTTCGCAGGCATTATCAGCGCGCGATAACAGATAAATTGACGGGATCACATGGAAAAAAATATGAAGAAAAATTTCTCATTGAACTAAGCCAGCTGCTCTGATCTAATACTGGTACATTGGCTAGTTCGGATTAGTTCATTTAATGCTTCACGTTACAAAAATTTTTTGTGCCGGATATGATGGCTGCATAATTTCTGAAAAATATTAAAATGAACTTATTGATCTCAACTTTATCACGTTCTATTATTAATTGTATATTTCGGTCAAGAGGCGTTTCAATAAGGCTCAATTTATATGCATATATCCTAATAATCCTATCAAGGTAATACAACGCGCAAATTCAACACTGTTAAACTGTTTGCCGTCGTTCTCTGATGATGACTATGGAAGGTCGAAACGCGTGTTGTTTGACGACAGGTCAACTTCAGCGAGATTGGTGTTTAATTCAAACACGCAAACTTGATTGAAAGAATTGTTACGACCAACAGCACAATAAATCATTGTTTAATTGCATTACCTATGTATATGTGGCGAAAGCTGCAAAATGTTAATGTTCGTGATTGCATAGAAATTGTGCAGCTGACATTTCCAGTAAAGCATTATGTATACGGGACTACTAGATGTGAGTGACGCATATTTAGTAATGCTTTCCATGTATATGCATTGCGATTTGACAATAGCTAGTCAATTTGGCGTCGTACTCTGATGATGACTATGGAAGGTCGAAACGCATCAGTACATATGATGGACAGTACTTTTGCTATGTTGTTTGACGACAGGTCAACTTCAGCGAGATTGGTGTTTAATTCAAACACGCAAACTTGATTGAAAGAATTTCCAATAAAGCATTATGTATACGGGACTACTAGATGTGAGAGACGCATATTTAGTAATGCTTTCCATGTATATGCATTGCGATTTGACAATAGCTAGTCAGTTTGGCGTCGTACTCTGATGATGATCATGGTAGGTCGAAACGCGTCAGTGCGTTGCTGCTGGCGGTAGTTTTGTTATGTTTACTTTATGCATGATAACTTAATTTATAGAAAAGGATATCTTTTTGACTTCCTTTTCAAATTAATTGTAATTATTGCTAATCAGAATTTTGTTTACTTTTTTCATATTATTTATTTTGTACCTCGTAACAAGTTAGTCCAAATGAGACTAAAAGCACGAAAGCATTTTGTGCTTCCTGGAAACTTATTCGTCGATGCCGCTTCTATGAACTAAACCAAGGTTATTTTTTATCCAGAAATGTGGGTCATTTAAAGGAAAAAATCCCCGTACCTATATTTATTAAGGCAGTAATAATGTCAACTTTATATGGAGTCGAAGGAAGTTATTAATCCAGGTTCGCAATTACTAACTTCCTTCAAGAAACATTTAACATGGAGTTTATATGGAGTCGTCACCAATGTGACTTTAAAGTAATTTCAATATATATCATGTGTACCAACCTTGTTAGTTATACCAATATTATGACTTTGCAGATGGGTTTTGTTTATCAAACTTGAGAATTGTAAACTTTTTAGACCCCAGAACCTTGATTGACATCAGTTATAACATATTTTTGGTAGTTTTGACACCTGAAATTTGCATGCGGTTTGCAGCTCGGATAGTGTTGTGATTGAGATGCCAGATTGAACCAAATTTTCTCGGCTCTAGATTCTTGCTGTGCCTGTTCTCGAAACTACAGAGGAGTTCCAATAAGAGTGAAAGCGGTATAGTTGATGAATATTGTTCACTCTTGTGCAAAATTAATTCTTTTCAAAAACATGTATCCCATTTTAGGCATAATATGCTATAGACTGTGAAGAACTTTGACAGAAGTGTAGCTGACAGGCTTTAATTTTGGAATAGTTTAACTAAGCAAGATGAAATAAATCAATTTTGCTTAATTAAAATATTTTTAGATGGATATATTTAGTCTGCAAAATTAACGGCTTCAGATGATACATTCATGGATAAAATGCTATGTATTTCTGTACGATATCATGAAATTAACACACGCACACACACACACAAACACACACACACATATATATATATATATATATATATATATATATATATATATATATATACTTTTAATTATAGTACAATTGATGGAGAAAGACGATTAACATTCACAGTATACTTTCGTTCTTTTTAGGCAGGTAATTATAATTAACCAGAGTTGCCCATTGAAATTGAACATCAAACGTTTGCTTAATAAGTGTACTGCCACGTTTGAAATTGTTTGCGATTCTCGGGAACAAAAACGAGGCTTCAACATCGTTCATACTAACCACTGGAAATGAGGTACAATCTAATCTTCGTTGACTGGCGACGTTTCGGAACCTCATTTTTATGAACGAAGTTAAAGCCTTCGGACGAATCCGCACCCAACCAAAATGAAGACAAGATCGATGTGTACTTGGAAATGGGAATCAATCGGATCTTTGCGAAACTGATAGTGCGAATCAAAGACCCGCGAACGTACCTCGTGGAGTGTGAACATATGAAGCTCTCACTCGTCAACAATCCTTCAAAACAAAAACGAGCATAAATTCTATGTGCGCATTTAAACACTGACTGTTCGTTTCCATAAAATTTTTCTATCACAATTTGTTTGCGTACCACGCTTTTGCCAGATTAAGTATATTTATATCGACCCTATTTTTGCTAATTACTTCGTGAGCCATTGTAACGACTAAGAATTGTTCTCGGAGAGTCAGAACTTCATTTAATCTAGTTTTTTTTTAAATTTCGTTCTACTGAGTCAGTTGACACTAACTTAAATACAAAATAGTTGTACGTGTGTCGAACTTCATTAAAATCTAGAGCATATCATTACTCATTATATATATATATATATACATATATATATATACATGTATATATAAAATATATTAAGCTAAACATCGACACATGTACAACAAGCGTGCTTAAATAAAATATGAGTCGACCCATTTTGACGGTAATACATAAACTTTCATTATTAATACTGATGGTTATTATTTTTTTTAAATCAGCCCAATTCAGAATTATTTAGCTTATTCTGGAACTAAAAAACTGGATCAATATTATTGCCGTTGTGAGCATATATCGTTTGATAGGAATGGCGTTTTCTCAATGTTTTCAAATATCTATTGCGAAACGCCATAATAAATTCGTAACGGTTAGGCTATACGCAATTAGTAACAGGTTAACTCATACAGGACCTGTTGACAGCGATATAGATAGTGTGCACGAAAGGTGTAGTGCTATGTACGCATATGTTTCGTGCTTAATGGTTACGAAGATTTGTGAATGAGGGCCACGAACCAAACTCATTGCACATTTGACGATTTGGCAATACAATCTCATATACGTTTGCCTATCAATGTAATAATATAATTAAATTCAAATAGACACATTTACAGTGCGACTCTAATGCAAACTTACTTCTCAAAAATTACGGACATTGTAAATATTATTACGTCTAAATTGGATTTTTTTAAATCCTCAAAACCTACCAATGCATAGTTATATATTATTTTTTGTATATTACGTGTTGCGCACCTAGTAACAAATTAGTACAAATATGACCAAAAGGATAAACCAAAGGCAGCATGAACGGAAAGTATAATCTCGTGCCATTCGTTTCTTCTTTACTGGCGATTCATCAGTAGGAGCCGGTATTACGCCTTTTACCCATTATATATTTTGGTAATGAATGGGGAAAATAGGACGGTACACTCTTCTATACATTCAGTAGTGAAGCTAACTACATATAGAGTCTTCGACAATACGACTTTAAAGCTAATTCTCTCTCTCTCCCTTTATATATATATATATATATATATATATATATCATGTATGTAAAGTGTACGAACAATAGGGCAATTATTCCAGTATCCGGTAGCAAAATTATGGTACATAAAGTTACTCCAACTAATTCATATACTCTGGATTTGATCGATATCAGTTATCACATTTCGCGGTAAGCATGACATCATTCAATTTAATATATAAAAAGTTAGATACTGTCTGTAGCAGAGAACAGATAAATACTGCAAGTAGTATTAGGTGTTGCGAACATAATAACAAATTAGTTCAAAAGAACCAGAAGTTTAAACCAAAGTCAGCATTAAAATATATTATCTCATGCGTACATTTGTTTCGGGCTTAATAGCGACTCATCAGTAGGAGCTGTTGTCACGTCGTATATTATATATATATATATATATATATATATATATATATATATTATCCATATTCCTCACCAAAATATATAGTAATACCGGCTTCTAATGATGAGTTATCTGTAAGCACGACACGAATGTGCACATAATATTATACCTTCCGTTCATGCTGATTGTTGTTTATCCATCTGGTAATATTTGAGATTATACTTTCCTTTCATGCTGCCTTTGGTTTATCCTTCTGGTCACAACTGAACTAATTTGTTACTAGGTTCGCAAAACCTAATACATATTTGCATATATATTAGATCTTCGCAACAAACAGTATTTAACTGTAATATTTGAACTGTTGTCACTAGGTGCACAACACCTAATACACAATTGCATATATATATTTTGGCAATTGTTTATTGCCAATCGAAATAGAATCCGATTATTGAGTATCAAACTTCAATATATATATATATATATATATATATTGCTTGTGTAAACTAAACATTGCATATGGTAGAAAATGGCATTTATCAAGTAGATCAGTTTCGTCCCCGTTTGGCACTCAGAAAATACTTAGCATTGATGCTCTGGTCAAGGATCGAAACAACATATTTGCTAGTCTTGTAACACAGCCAACACGCTACTGAAGCCGCGCATTTCATCCATTTTCAATTGCAATCGAACTTATTTTTTGGGAAGTTTCCTCTTCAGGTGGCTCCTATACGGCATCACAATCACTATAAATGTCCAATTGGACCTTCTGGATCTCTCCATATTTAACAAATATCATACCACCCGGCAATGTGAATTAAAGTATATTAGAATGAATTTTTTAATATATGTACACGAAATACTGAATAAAATGTAAAATGCAGTACATAAAGCAGACCAGTTTCATCCTTATTGGACATTAGAATAAATACACATGAATTAATTTTCTAATCTGTACTGCGCCCCCCCCACCCCAATATATCAACGATAATTGTATTTGACTAAAAAACTGACTGAACCAATTTTGCAGCTTCCGTTATTCAATTCAATATTGATTGAAGCGTAAGTGCTAAAAGTTGTTTAAACTACGTGAGCAGACGGCAGATACAATATAAATGCCAATTTCTTAATCACTCGTATTAAGCCAATAAATGTCGGTAAGTTACACCATTCTTCCCCATTTCCATTCAATGTTGCCATCATCCTAGAATAAAGTTAAGCAAAAACAAAGATCAAATCGCATGTGTTCTTGAAATTTGTTTAAATGCTTTGAAGCGGCTCATAATTGCACATGGACTCACATTGATTGTATTAGAATCGGACGTCGACAGCAGAAGATCGATAACATCACCAAAAGAATCTTGAAGCTTTTGCACTGTTTATTAGTTATTTTGAGCGATAATTTATAGTGCTAGTGGGGTTAACATATACTGAATCCAGATTGGTTCATCTAAAAAAACAAGAAACCAATATTTTATATTGGATTTCACACATTTGGATAAATTACTGTCAATTACAATTTCGTTACGTTCCATCGTCATAAACCGGCACGATGATATACTCACATGTTGGCATCGAAACCATGAAAAAGACAAATTTATAAATGTAATTGAACACTGACATCATTTAAATGAACGTAGTAAAAGCAGATACATTTTATATTCGTGGCTGCTTGGACATTTTGCTTTCTATATTTCAGTCAGGTACTACGCCTAGGAGACTACGGGGACGGAGAGCAGTCTTAAACTTTCAAAAGAAGCATTTTACTTTGATTTTCGTCGGTCAGTTTTTCGTCAAGATAAAATATCGGCCAATAAATTTCAAAAGATATCAAGACCTAGTTCTTAATTTAGTTTTGTTATACCGGGTGTTTAAGGAGGTTCATATTGGAGTTGATAATTTAATAAAGTTTACAAAGAAACAGCATTTTTCCAGATAACAAAGACATTTTGGTAGCTTTAAGAGGTTGGCTTAGAATGGTTAATCCGATAAGGGAACATTTGATCGTAATAAACACGAAGACGGTATTATATATATATATATATATATATATATATATATATATATATATAATTTGCTTACCATTAGGTATCTGCATATTCGCTGCCGGATCATGTTGAGGCGTTGTGGATGACAACAGAAGATTTGCTCCGTTTGAAATGTTTGCCGTTATCATGCCGGCAGAACGATTACTTTTAGTATCTAGCAGTGAACCTCCACAATCTCGTGGATCAGCTACAGAACTGTTCTGCCTTAAACTGTTATTTTGGACGGTTTGCTGATAAGGCGATGCTCCACCCCCAACTGTGCTACTCATGCGTATCGCTGTGTTTGTGTGACTGTTATTGTTCATCATCGCCAAGTTATGCACTCCAACGCGTAGTCCACTGGACATGCTGCCACAGTTCAGATGGCTTCCTGGCGTGCCAGAAGCAGTGTTTGCTCCTGTGGGACTGATGCCTATTCCTATCACTCCGGGTAGTGGTGCGGAACTTGGACTTAAAGGATTGGCATTGGTCCTCACTCCAACACCCGACCTACGCAGTCGAAGGCATCGAGACCAACCGCGAATTGTTTTTCGGTTACACCAGACCCACATGCCCGAGGTAATTCCAATTACGAGTGACATGAAAATCTGCAACATGCTAACTTCTATTGAAGGAAGTTTAAGGTTTTCTGTGCACCGTGCCTCTTCGTGCCAATTAGTACCACGCTGCATCAGACAGCCAGGTCGATTGGCCATTTTTAGAACTGCTAAGTTCCAGGATGGCATTTGGAAAAATGTATACAGTTGACTTCCAATTACACAGGCTGTTGGTACTATGTATAATACTGAAAATACACCAATTTTTGCCATTAATTTTTCAAGCCGACGAATATTACCGGTGCTACCGCTTGTTAGCGTTAGAGGTGAAGTGACTGTGCTAGCCAGTGTGAAACCTGAATGGGGTGAGGAAGGCATTGCAAAATGCGGGTTTCGCTGATTGTATTGGTTGTGATGTTGCTGATGGTGGTTTTGCGCAATATGATGCATATTTTGCTGAAGATGATTTGAGCGGTGGTTATGGTTATTATTTGAATGCAACAACTGCTGATGCTGAAGAATACTTGCAGCAGCGTCCTGTTTGAGGTCAGAGCGTACTGAAACTAGTGAGCAGAAGCCTGAGGCAAGGAAAGCACAGCCTACGCACAAATAGATTAGCTGTGGTAGTATGACAAAAGTCAAAAGACTGAGTCGACTTTGGTAGCCAATGTAGCAGAGACCTGTTAATTCATCAGCATCAATTCTATGCATTATCAGCAGAATTATGGTCTTGACAGCAGGCAGTGCCCAGGCCACAAGATGAAATATACTACTGACGGATTCAACACCTTCATAGCCCCATTTTTGCGCGGCTGACAAGAACCATGTCACAGTAAGCATCACCCACCACAGACTGCTGGCCATTCCAAAAAAGTATAGCATCAAAAACACAATGGTACACCAGGTTCCTTCGTGACCGGCCGTGACAAGGAAACTGTTGGTGGAGCTAAGCGCAGCAGCAACGGCATGACTACTACCAACATTACCCAGTGAAGCTGTTAGTTCTTCCTGCAAGAAAGACTTTGACAAAATATAATTGTTTGCAGTATTGCTGTTGAGTTCACTTGAAACGTCAGCAGCATCACCAGTAATTAGTGATGCCACCGGTAGCCAGGGCGATTTACTCATTGCACTAGGTGACTGGCTATTGGAACCGATTCCTGGTAGAGATTGCTCAACATTAGTAACAGCTGACAATGATGCAGTGGCTAGCATCTCTAAACGTTGTCGACAGGCCGTCTGTTGACGACCCGCACCAATCCGGATGATGTAGCCGATAGAAAACAAAAAATAGCAGGCAGAAAGGTAAACAATTGGTCGCTCTGGATAGCGAAATCTTAATCTATCAGTAAAAAAGGTAAGCAGTGTTAAACCGGTAGATACGGCACAAGCTATAGACCATACAAGAATCCAAACTTCGGCAAACCTTTTGTCCCATGGCCTGAAGAATATATCCGCTTCACAGCGAGATACACATGTCCAATTTCTATCCCCACGCCCAGTCTCACTGGAATCTATGGGTAATTGCAAATGAGCAATTGTGCAAGTCTTAAAAGCATAACTACCATATTTCCATTCTTCAGTAGGTGTCACTGTCAGAAGAGCTTTGTCGAGCACATCATCTTCGTTTGCCTCATATTTGCTATTTTTTCCAGTAACACCAGTCGCCCCATCATTTGATGCCAGACCCGTTCTCCCATTATTATCAGCCAGATGCTTGTCACCAATGTTTGTACTAGTTTCTTGTTGTTTCTTTATCAATCGATCCAGTTCCGGCATTATCACAGTTTCGAAATTCTTACTGTCACGATCGAGATCATAGTTCTCTGGATTAATGCACATCTTTGACGAGTCTTCTGGCAGTGAATCGCAATCCAAATCAGAAGGCCATTTAAAGGTAAATCTCTGCATAATGGGTTCACATCTTGATTGGACATATCGACACAGAGATTGACATGGCTTCAAAGAGGTGTCCAAGGCAACAGTACACATCGGAAAGTATACAGTACACAGAAAGAATTTAAGATAGTGTGAGCAACCAACATTTATTAATGATCGATAATCGTCCATTCTCTTTGCAGCCTCACGCTGTGTCGTCAGGCCAACCATATTTGGCATCTTTGTGTGGGTGTACTGTAAGCCTTTGCATATTGGCTCTCGAATTGGCGCACACGTGTAACGCCCCTCTTCATCAGTCTCTTCGTAGTGATGTATGACCATGCCTGTGTTTTCTGGTCTAATATGGTTGACTCCGTGATCTTCATTCGGTTCTTGATTTCCGACGTTTCCTCCATTCCCAGTGCCTCCGGCAATTTTGCCACCAATTATACCGCTTCCTGCACCAGAATGAGGAGCTGGCAAAACTATGGGACCGCTTGGAATTATAGCATTACGGGATGCTTGAGCCAATGAATGTGAACTCGTCGGATCAACTGGGTTTTTATTCTGCGGTACAGCAACAACATCGCGTAATTGCCGAGACGACAAAGGTGCGGCTGTTGCTAGCAAGGATGCATATTCGTGCTCGTCTGAAGATTCCCCTACATTGCCGTCTAAAAATGGACTACTAAATGAGGTTTCTTCAATAATTCCAGAAGACCGATTACTATTGTCATGAGTAATTGTTTTCTTGTAAATTTGTTGGTCGCTGTTCGGTAGGTAGTCACGTTTCTGTAATGCGTCGACGAATCTCGATTGGCTACTGACTACATTTAAATCATTTTCAGTTTTTCCATCAATTGACTCTGTGAAGGCTCTTGGTAGAGAAAGCAAAGAAACAATGAGCAGGACAATGGGAACGATAACAAGTTTGGAGTAGAACACTGCTTGCGTCATGGTTAATGGGTGGTCGTTCACATTTGTAACCAAAAAATATCTGCGGCACACTGGATTCTACAGTAAAAAAATTATCCACGATTACTAAAATGTATCCATTTTGGCTGATCATCTATTAGAATATATCTTCGAGATTTGTCTGTCATCAATTGGAAAGCCATATCCCTGCGTTATTTGAAAGCACAATCATTAATTTTTTAACACACTAAGCGTTTAAGTTGTTAAAACTGGTTTCAGATTTTTTAAATAATTGAGCAAAAAACTTTACCTAGCCTCACAACATCAGATTAAATAAGCAAGTTCACTCGGCTAGGAAAACGAGCATACATCAGAAGAAAAACGCAATGCAGATTTAATTAAGATTCCATTTCATTTATTCTGTTAACAAATTAGTCCGTGAAAGGTACACTGGTTAAACAACAATTGAATTGCAGATTTGTTTATTCCACAACAATATGTGATGACAATTATCCATGAACGTCCTTCGTATACAACAGTATGTTAGGTTAATTATGTTGTCTATTGTGTTTGACAAAAATTGGAATAAATCTACTAAATTCCACAATGCAGATTAGACAACAAAATTCGTACTAAATTGCTCGTGGCTGTCTGCCACTTGAGATTTATAAAATTAATTGTGAGGTCATCAAAATCCACATTTCAGTATTTACATGTAAACATAATGACACCATTACCCCTAATCTACATACGAATCGCATAAGCACACAACTTATCACGACTTTGCAAAACTGTATGGCGAATCAAATTTCTGCATTACTCCCAATATCGACAACCAATCAGAAATCACCATAAATAACCGTTAAACTGCTTATTACTAACTAATTTTACATACATGTGTACGAATATATATATATATATATATATATATATATATATATATATATATATATATATATTGTTTTTGTAAAATTTTATGTCAATTTGTTTAATAATCATGCAGCTAAGCAAAATTAGAAAACTAGATAAAATTAGTTTCTATTTCTGATAATGCTCTTAATTCATATTCTTCGGTAAGTAATATCCGAAATTATTCGTTACGAAACTATTGGACTATTTTCCAATTAGTGCTTTCCTATGCACAATCTGTATGCCAAATTCTGCATTCTCATAATTAATATAAAATGATTCTCGGTTTTTACTATTATCAAGGTTGCGAAAATGATATTAACACCTTAACCATTAAGTACTTACATATGTCAGTATAAACAAAGAATTGTATACTGTAGAAAAGGCAATTCATCCAGTAGACAGGTTTCGTCCTTTTGGCCAGTACATGATGAGTTCCCAATAAGGACGAAACCGGTCTCCTGGATGAATTGCCTTACCTACCCTATACAATAATTAGTTTATACTGACATATGTAAGAAATAATGTGTCGGGTGCTTATATCAAGATCGCAACCTTGATTATAATAATTGTTATCACCGCCCGCGCAACTAATGTTTGTTTATTTATATAAATGTTCATTTCAATACCACTTCCCTCTGTAGTTTTGTGTCTGTTCAGTAATGACAGATTTGGGATGGTTAGTTGGAACTTTGGGTCTAAATGGAAGCCATATGAGCTCCACCTAAATGAAAACTCGACTAACAAAGATACATTAGTTATTATACAACTGAAAATTGTGCGTAGTTTAGTTTGCGGCAGGGTGGCTCAGTGGTTAGAGTACCAGATTCCGATGCAGATGTTCCCAGGTTCGAGCCCTGTCCGCGGCAAATTCTGGCCAGTACATGATGAGTTCACAATAAGGACGAAACTGCTCTATTGGATAAATTGTCTTTTCTACACTATACAATTCTTAGTTAATACTGACATATGTAAGTACTTAATGAGTAAGGTGTTTACATCAATTTCACAACCATCATTATAGTAAATGCTTTCACCGCCCGTGCAACTAATCTTCGTTTTGGGGAGCTTTTGTTAACTGTATTGATGTAGTACATTCGAATGCCTCTCATTTATTGATCTAAAGACAATCTTAATTTTTTATGTTTTCGAAGACTTGAGAACTTTGGAATGAAGTTACCCCAGATGCCGTATGCTTTACGGCAGAAGTGCCGATATCTGTTTCGCGGATTTGCACTTGCTGCAATGTGCTATCGAATTTTATTGCAAGGAATATTCTCTGATCGCTTGAAAATACCAAGTGCGTTTTTTGTGCGTGTATGTGCTTGTGTATGTGAAAAGTATGCGTACGTATAATTAAATATACGTATTTGGAGTAAAAACGTAAGTGTTTGTACAACAGACAGTAAGAGCTTCAGAAGCAGTGCCAGGTTTTGTAGAGTTGTATTGAAGATGTATATTTCAACACTATTAAAACAGCAAAAACATTAGTATGAAGCAAGGCTAGTTATTAGAACCAGCGTTCGTTGTAACATTGTTAAATATAAGGAATTATGCACGACAGCAAATTTATTAATAAATTCAAGTATGTATTAGGTTTGCGAACCTAGTAACAAATTAGTTCAGTTGTGACCAAAAGGATAAACCAAAGGCAGCATGACCGGAAAGTATAATCTCATGCACATTCGTTTCGGGAATATTGGCGACTCATCAGTAGGAGCCGGTATTACGCCCTTTAACCACTATATATTTAGTAGAAGAATGTGGAATAATAGGACGGTACAATCTCCTAGACGAATGTGTAAACCCGTAATAGTGAAGCTAACATAATCTAAAGTCAACGACAATACGACTTCAATGCTAACTCACACTATATAATATATATACCGAGTCTGTAAAGGATACTAACACTATGGCTATTGTGTTAGTAACTGATACCTTTTTGAAATCGATGAATACCGGATACTAACACTATGGTTTCCGAGTCAGTACATGATACCAACCAAATATATAGTGGTTAAAGGGCGTAATACCGGCTCCTACTGATGAGTCGCCAGTAAGCACGAAACGAATGTGCATGAGATTATACTTTCCGTTCATGCTGCCTTTGGTTTATCCTTCTGGTCACAACTGAACTAATTTGTTACTAGGTTCGCAAAACCTAATACATACTTGCATATATATTAGTTCTTCGCAACAAACAGTATTTAACTGTAATATATTGAATTGAATGATGTCATGCTTACCGCGAAATGTGATAACTGATATCGATGAAGGCCAGAGTGTATGGTTTAACTGGAGTAACAGGTGTTCGGAAATTGTTGTAATTCTCAATTTGGGTGAACTTTAGCATAAATTTATATCCATCAGGTTGGTATCATGTACCGACTCGGAAACCATAGTGTTAGTATCCGGTACTCATCGATTTCAAAAAAGGTATCAGTTACTAACACAATAGCCATAGTGTTAGTATCCTTTACAGACTCGGTATATATATTATATAGTGTGAGTTAGCATTGAAGTCGCATTGTCGTTGACTTTAGATTATGTTAGCTTCACTATTACAGGTTTACACATTCGTCTAGGAGATTGTACCGTCCTATTATTCCACATTCTTCTACCAAATATATAGTAGTTAAAGGGCGTAATACCGGCTCCTACTGATGAGTCGCCAGTAAGCACGAAACGAATGTGCATGAGATTATACTTTTCGGTCATGCTGCCTTTGGTTTATCCTTCTGGTCACAACTGAACTAATTTGTTACTAGGTTCGCAAAACCTAATACATACTTGCATATATATTAATTCTTCGCAACAAACAGTATTTAATTATTAATAAATTGTCTGCGGCAAATTCTGGACAGTACGTGAGGTGTTCTCAATAAAGATAAAACAGTTTTTCTAGATGAATTGCCATTTTGGCTTATAAGGATATAATGTGATTGGTATTGATATCAATATCGCAATATTGATTTATATAAATAATTACCTGTTTCTTGATTTGCTAAACAAAGTTTTATGTCCACTGTTCTCATTTTTAATCCGGTCCTGTTCTGCACACGTTTTACCAAGGTAAGCTCATTGCAATTAGACTTTTTATAATAATTAATAAGACGTAAAGTTCATTTTAACAGTTTCAATTACTTCAAGATCACTCAACCATAACTGAATTTTCACTAATTTGTATATACCATATGCTCAATTATGTCGGGGGAAATACTCGAGTGTTAGTTGACTAATAAGCTTGACAAAGATAAGTAATGCAAATAAATAATTCAGATATGAAAATTACAAAATTATCTACTGAATGAATAATCAGAGTACTATTGTAATCAAAAAGTGACATTCAAAGTAAAGCCTCGTTAACTGGTGCCACAGTCTATAGGAAGCAAATGTTAATAGATTCAATATGATAAGAAGTTAAAAAATGAAATTATAAGATAATCTTTAAATTTTTTACGAAAAACATGTAACAAATCAGTATAATTTGGATCAAAAATTTATAATCTCATGTACACATGCGTTTCATGCTTACTTGTGACTCATCAGTAGGAACCAGTATTACGTCCTAAAACTCACCATATATAATTTGGTGAAGAATGTGCGAAAATTGGACAGTATAATCTAATGTACGAATGTGTAAACGTGCAACAGTGAAGCTACTTTCATAGAAAGACTTCGACAATGCGACTTCAAAACCAACATACTGTATATAATATAAACTGAGACGGTATAGGTTACTAGCACTATGTGTTTCAGAATGTCGAGTCGGTACATTAATATATGTGATTGCATAGAAATTGCGCAACCTACATTTCCAGTCAAGTAAAAAAATGCGAGACAATTAGAGGTGAGAGCCGCTTATTTAATTTTACTTTCCACCGCCACAAAATGTATCTAACTCTTATATATTTAATTGAATGTTGTCATGATTACCGTGAAATTTGATAACTAATGTCGATCAAGGCCAGAGTTTGTTGATTAGCAAGTGTAACAGGTGTTCAGATATAGATGGAATTCACAATTTTTGTGAAATTTAGCATACACTGAAATCAATTTTGTTGGTACCCTGTACCTTTTGGTACCATAATGTTGCAATGTGTACTGACACAATAGCTATAATTTTGGTACCCTTTACAGACTCGGTATATATATATATATATATATATATATATATATATATATATATATATATATATATATATATATATAATAAAGAGTGAGTTAGGTTTGAAGTCGCATTGTCGAAGACTTTATATGAAGTTCACTACTCGGGTTTACATTCGTATAGGATATTGTACGTCTCTATTTTTACCATCCCTAACCAAATATAATGGATTAAGGACGTAATACCGCCTCCTACCGATGAGACGCCAATAAGCACAGAACGAATGTGCTGTATTTGGTTTATCCTTCCTTTCATATTTTACCTTATTTTGTTATTAGCTGCGCAACACCTAATACGCAATTGCATATATATTAGTTTTCCGCCACAAACCGTATCTAGCTGTTACATATTTAATTGGGTGTTGTCATGATTACCATGAAATGTAGTAACTGATATCGATCAAGGCCAGATTGTAAGGATTTGGTCGAGTAACAAATGTTCAGAAATAGTTGTAATTCTCAATTTTGGTTAAATTTAGCATACATTGAAATCCACCGTGTTGGTATCATATATCGACTAAGCCCCTAGTCTTAGTATTATTAACGTTTTCAGTACCATAATATTAGTATCTAGTACAGACACGCTAGTGTTGGCACCATTTACAAAACTGGTATATATTTTCTATATACTGAGTTAGCTTTGAGGTCTCATCGTTGCAGACTTTATATGAAATTAGCATTACTACTGCAGGTTTACAAATTCGAATAGGATAGGTACCTTTCTATTGTTCCACATTCCACAACCGAATATATATTGTGGGTTATGAGCGTAATATCGGCTCCTACTGATTAGTCGCCAGTAAGCACGAAGGGAATGCGTACAAGATTATACTTTCCGTTATTGCTGTATTTGGTTTAACCTTCTGTTCATATTTCAATTAATTTGTTAATAGGTGCGAACATCTAATGCACATTTTCTGGATTAATTGACTTTTCTACACTTTAAAATACTTCGTTTATTCTGACAAATGTGTGTACATAATCGGTCAGGTCTATATTTCGTGATTGTAAACTTGATTAAAGTAATTTTTTCAGCGCCCGTGCAACCAATATTGGTTTAATTATATAAATGTTCATCCTCAATTAATTGTATACCTGTCTCCATTTTATGATCTACAAGATCTGATCTGTTAACATGTAGACAATTGAATGCAGTTCTTTGTTCCCGTCTCCTTATTTTAATTATGCAAACGTTTTCATCCATATACATTTGGTTTCCAGCCCTACATTGAATTTCATACATTCCTAATATCACTAATGGTTGAATTTTCGCCTTGGGTTTGGAAGCTTAGTGCATATGGCAAGAGATTATTCTAAAATGGGTCGTATACATTATCACAATGCTACTGTTTAAGCTTTCTACTTAGTGTGGAGTCCGGTGTTTCCATGACCCTCTAATCCAGTTTTTTTCTATCTGAATTCATGCGATTCCAATTATGATTATATTAAATTATGACATTTTCAGCATCACTCATATTAACTTAAAGGTGGCATCCATTAATATTGAATATTCTTTGAAGTCTACATAAATTGATCTCTCCATATTTTAAGTTTTTGGGTCTCAAGAATCCGTTTTTCTTTCCTTTTAAGATAACGATTTAAATTTATTATAAATGATTTAACCTGAAATCTGAAAGTTCACCCGTGAGTTCTTTCCTATCGTAAATTTGAGATTCCTTATTTAATTAGTTAACTATAATAAATGTATCATGTTATCCTACTCATGAGTCCAAATAACTATTATTTCAGACATGAATCGAGCTTCGTGTTTGGGGTTTAGAGATGTCATATCTAATAGATTTTTCCATGAACAGAAAATAGTTCTATTGTAACATCTCTAATTCTCCTATACAATTCATTCTTAAGCATAAAAATAGAAGCAACACACGTGATCATTATCTCTACGATATATCTCATAGAAATTTTTCTTCTTTCCAATATTATCGCGCGGTCAACTGGGAAGAAGCGAAAATATTCGGGTGTATTCGTTTACATTTATATCACATTTATTCCCGCCAAACTATCATTTGTCGTAAATTCCTATATATCGAACATCCCAATCAAATACCATTTCATGGTTATAGACAATCTCCGAAGTAGATGTGTACAGGTTCTCACCCTGTCCATGGCAAATTCTGGAAAGTATATGAAGAGTTTCTAATAAAGACAAAACAGACATATTGGATTAATTGCCTATTTTACATTGCACAGTACCTAATTTACATTGGTAAATTTAAGCATATAATATGATGTGTTCATATAAAGAACGCAACCTTTATTTAAATAAGCGTTATCATTGCTCGCGTTGCGTTGAACAATGATATGATACCAAATCACCACAAGCTATTCTTGATATCAAGCTTGCGAGCTTGGAGTAAACACCAATCCCATTGTATTTAACAAGTCGTCGAACAAAATAGCAAATATACCGTCAGTTACACGTTTCGACTTTCCATGATCATCATCAGAGTTCGACAGAAATCTAACAAGGATCGAACCGCACACCTCGTAAAACATTTGTTCAAATATGACCAGAATGATAAACGAAAGTCAGTCTGAAATGAATATTTAATCTCATTTGCACGTTCGTTACGTTTTTACTAGTGTCTTATCAGTAGGAGCCGGTATTACGTCCTATTCTCGCTACATATTTGGGTGAGAAATGTGAGATAATTGGACAGTAAATCTCTCCAGGTAGACATGATGTTCTGGAAATGACTTGATTTATAATAATATATTTAATTAATATGTTTTCTGTATTGCTAACGTTTTAAACAGTTGCAAGGTATAGCCCCATATTTAAGGCTAAATTTGACATCTTGTCATAATCCTGTATATAGTAAATTCACCAGATCCACTTTTTGATCTGTTTACACGTATTTTGAATGTCATAAACTCGATGACGACCATATCGTAATATCCAGTTTGCAAATCCTAATAATTCTTGAATGGTTGCGCAGTTCACCTAACCTAATATTTAAACGAACATTCTTTGCGCGGTTAGTTTAATTATATAAATGTTTATTTCATTACCACTTCCCCATGTAGTGTTGTGTCTGTTTATAAATGACAGATTTTGGATAGTTAGTTGGAACTTTGGGTCTAAATGGATGCTATTTGAACTCCACCTAAAGGATAAATAGACCAACGAAGTTACATTGGTTATTATATAACTGAAAATTGTGTGTAGTGTAGTGTGCGACAGGGTGGTTCAATGGTTAGAACACCACATTCCGAAGAAGACGTGCCCAGATTCGAGCCCTATCCGCGACAAATTCTGACCAGTGCATAATGAGTTCCCAATAAGGACGAAGCCAGTCTCCTTGACGAATTGCCTTTTCTACACTATACAAATCTTAGTTTATACTGACATATGTAAGTAATTAATGAGTCAGGTGTTTATATCAAGACCGCAAACTTGATTATAATAACCTAAAATGTATTAGCTTAATTGTTGTTAAAACTCAGACGGAATCAAGTCTTGGCACAGTGCCTATTCTTGTCTCGCTAACTGGGAGCCTTAGCTAATTTCTTTTGGTCAACCAGATTTCGTGCATATGGTAGATTTACTGGGTGTGCATGATTTAAAACTTGAATATATATGTCAATGTAGATGCCCCTAAAAAATAAATTAGGCTCTGATTTACTAAAGCGTTATGAAACGATGAATCGTCCCATAGCATAAGCAAACTTATTTTTATTACACTAAGTTTCGGCTATTTGCGCTATTTTCCTATGTAAAGTAATGACGTCTTTACCACCGCTTGACGCTTTTAGTTTCATTAAATTTTGATTTATTTATATTTCCAGGTGCACAGAGCGTCAGTCTCGTTGATTGATGGTTTTCCATGGTCCTGCTAGTCTGAAGCCTGTCACACATGTCTTGTCCCTTGAAATTGTTGTAATCACATATTTAACTGATTTTAGGATAACGTTTCGAACAGTTCTTCCTCTGATCATAATTTTAGCTTTCGACACATGTAAAACAAGCGTATATATATATATATATATATATATATATATATATATATATTTTTTTTTCTTCTAATCATCAACAATTAACAACAGCATAGTGACTATAATTAAACGAACATTGGTTGCGCGGGTGGTGACAACAATTATTATAATCAAGGTTGCGGTCTTGATAGTGACTTGCATAGTGATTAATTTGAATTAAAATGCTAATCCAAAAAATGCTCACTAAATATTGCCTTTAAGATGCTTACTAAATACTACGACAGAATTGAGTTAGCAATTTCAAAACACTTCGAATAACCATTTTGCAACCGGATTTATGCATAATGAAAAATTATATTCAAACTATGAGCCTAAACTTTAGTTGATTATTGTAAACGGTTGAATGTTTCTGTATTTCAAAAGCTCTACTTGGTCCAATTTTCTGCTTATGTTAACTTTTCAATATATAAAAGTATGTGACTACAATAATGAACTCTAATTTTTTCAGTTTTCTAAGTTGATTGCTCATGCATGAAATAAAATAAATTCAATTATTTGAAGTTATAGATATATCGACGCCAGCTTGTCAGTCAGTTGATATACTCAATGAGCACAGTAAAAACGCCAATTAACATGACATAACAATCCATCATTTATTGAAAACGTAATCCTTTTATAATCACACTTTACGGTGCTAACCACTTGTCAATAATGTTAACAATAAGTTAAACAAACGAAAATGACCTATCTAGAAAAATGAACTTATGGACGAAAATGAGCAGTATTCATTTTTTAAAACTAAGAATATCAATAAACTGAAAATAATATTTACTACATACAGGAATAAAATGACTCTAAACATAAGTTGTGCTACAAGCAAAACTGGCAAACTGAAAATAGTGTTCTGTACATATAAGAATAAAATTACTGGTAATCTGATATTAATGTTCTGGACACATAAGAATAAAATGACTCAACAGAAGTCATGCTACATCACCTGCCGCCAAAATTGAAGTCAAGTCAAGTTTAAATTGAAATCATGTACAGGGTCTTGTTCTCGTTATTTGTGTTATTTCTATAGTAGTTTTTGTTATGCCACTTTGCATTTGATCTTTTAAAGTATTCGTTGACAGTTGACATGATGATGACAAATATTCTTGACGTTATCGCTTCCTGATATAATTGGGATCCGAAAGGGAGCTTAAATTTAGGCTTCAATCAATCGGTGGAAACTAATTAATGAATTCGAAAAAATAAAAGGCAAAGATGGGTTCAGTCTCTAGTTACTTGTCGACGTCTATTTAGGACACAAAACTTATCACAGCACATCAGTTAAAGTTCGGGTGCCAAATTGTTTCGCCGCAAGTTTGTCTGCCAGTTGATCTACTGTCTACGTTCAATTTGATCGGATAAGGTCGCTTTCATGAAGTCCACTGACATAGAGGACGTCAGTTTTGGCGGGGGTATTGTTGAGCGGCTACATTCCGTACACATAAGAATGAAATTACTAAACTCCATATATATATATATATATATATATATATATATATATTTATAATCTGTTCCGACCATCAGCTAATAGTTACCAACACTCGATATTACCAGTTCAATGTCGATTGACTTATATTTGTTAAAGAAATTATGTTGGGCGCTCCAAAGTAAAGAGAGGGAGTGGGTGGATATGTACGCAATAAGGGAGTAGTTACATCGTAAATCAAATACGAGTAAATGGATGTATAAAGCCGGAGCTAAATATGTTAGAATTTAAGATCTTGAAAATACGTTTACGCTATGTGGACCTATAGAAAGAGGGAAATTGAATGCATATCAGAAGTCACTAGAGAAATTTCTAATCTGGATGCATTAATAAGTTAAAAGCTCGACAAAGAAAAGCAAGTGTAAATTTATGTATATTTATTTTAAAATCTAAAGCAGATTTATTCGAATCACTTTTTACCTTTTGATTGCTTAGATCGTCTTTTTTCTATCATTAAATAAGGCTTCAATGATTAGTGTGCCTAACGATAATCCGATTAATGTTCTATTCAACGTGCTATTCCAAATTATAGTCTAATAAATTCTCTGATGGCCCTGGTCAAGAAATTTTGATGAACGTTTAATATGCGCCTACAGACCTCTGATTCTCCATGAAATCCTTTTTCAATTGAGTGATTAATAGTCCCAATCTCTGAATGTAACCATATTTGCGTGTTTTTATCTGCTGTTCTCTTCTTACTTTTATTGAATTCACGGTCTCTTCTTCATTCATAATTCTTTCAAAGAAATTTCATATATCGTTATTATTAAAATGGTTCTATTATCACCTTCATGTTTGCTTATTCACTATCAGAAGTGAGTGTTGATTTCTATAAAGTTCTGTTGCTTCATTTGGCTCGAACTTCCTTTAATATCCTTTCAGATATAGAATCTGCTATAACTTTAATCTTATTGTCATCCTTAGGTTCGTTTTGGTTTAACTGCGTAGTATTTGAAATAAAATTTTTTAAATTATATTCACTATTCTTCCAATAATTTCCTGTGAACAGCCATTTGTAATGGATATATCTATGACTCTATTAATTTCTTTATGCTGATATTTCAAATAGACTATTATGGACATTTAAATATTATAAATTGTACATATCTGTTTTTGTCTCATATTTATGATTGGAGTAAAAATGCATTGGATAAATAAAGTTATTGTCTTTCGTTTTGATATCCTTTTTTGTAAATAACGTTTAAATTCAATTTCATAGAAAAGTTACTCACAAATTTAACAATCATTCCTTGCACTGATGGCAATAACAAATAACTAGATCAGATTTGGGTGTCTGATGTAAGCACAAATCACGTTATGTATACATTTGTCATTAAGAACATAGCATTGGCCAGGTTAGGTGAGTCAATTCATACAGTAGACCGATTTCGTCCTTATCAGAAACCCTTTAAGTACTGGCAGCATTTTCCGCGGATAGATGTCGAACCCGGGAACGTCTGCTTCAGAGTCCGTGCCTCTTTCTACTTCGCCATCATGCCGCGCACTACGCACCATTTCCAGCTATGTATTGACTTATGTTTTTATGGTTAGCCCTACCTTCAGGTGGCGCCTATGTTGAAACCGTTTAGCACCGATGATTCAACTAGCCGCCCGAAATCTGACATTTCTAAACAGATCTCACGACATCTGGTGAAGTGTGATTGGATTGCAGATCAATAGAATGCCAATCCCATTCAGTTTGCACTTGTGAGTATAAACTAAGCATTGTACAAGTTAAAAAAGGCAATTCATTCAGGATACCGATTTCGTCGATAATGGGAACTCTTAATGTACTGTCCTGAATTTACCACAAATGTGGCACTTTAGGTCTAAAATGATGCTATATAGGCACAAAATAAAGGGAATGATGACCAGTAAGCATACAATAGTTTTTAACTGAAAATTGTGCTAGTATGCGGCAGGAAGGCGTAGTGGATAGACCCACAAACTCCAAAATGATTGCGCCTCGATGCGAGCTCCGTCTGCGGCGCAAATCTTGACAGCACTTGAAGAGTTACTATTAAGCACGTAACCGGTCTGCTGGGTGAATTGTCATTGTTACCTTGTATAATGCTTAGTTTACACTGCTAAATGTATATAATATTGATGTTCATATAAATTTCATTAACTTTTTCACTTTCTCAGCGTCAACTGCAATCGTGAACAAAAACCTGACCCATTGTGCATATACATTTGTCAGTATAAACTGAGAAATGTGTAGTGTAGTTGTCTAAATCATGATTGCAACTTTCATTAAAGTAATTATTATCACCGCCCGCGCAACCAAAGTTCGTTTAATTAAATTGTAAGATTGTTATCATTTTATTACTCTCGATTCACAACTCCAAAATTTCTTCAAAGAACCTTTTAAGATAAAGAAAAAACAACGTCAAATAGTGTATTCTGGTATGTATGTAATAGTTTTTTAATTGGTACATTTCTAATCAATATCCGCTAATAAATTATTTTTCTCAATTTCCGAAATTATATTTAAATCCAAAGTCGACATTGGCACAGACTCGACAAATTTTACCATTTGCCACGTTTCATTTGCCAATAGATATTTGGCCCCATGTAGGCCGCCATTCTACGACTAAATAATCAACCTTTCATGTATGATTTGTGTTTTTCCCGTACATAATGCGTCAGAAATAACACAGCCGTTTATCAACTCTTTTTCAAGGCTAAAGAGAAATAAATTGGCGCAACGTGCGTAGTGGCATGACTTCTTTCACCAATTTACATGCGTAAAATTACGGAAGATTTTGGCTTACATATAAAGTGTCTGAGGCTTCTTCTAGCATGAACGCTTCACTAAACTTGCAGCATGCGTAATAGTATTATGTAAAGATTTGTTTTTGCGTCAAAATTAACTCCTGCATGTATAACATATATTGTCTTAAAATTAAAATCCTGTAAAGCACTTTTCTGATAACTTCTACAATTCCAAAAAAATAGTATAGATGCAGATTACAAATATGCGCGCACACACTAGTTGCCTATAGAATTTGAAGCGTAGAGCTGTTATAAAAAATTCTTGCGAACGTTTTTTACCGCGTAAGTTATTCAAAGTATAATCTACCAATTAACTAGCATTCAATAATAAATGGTGGGCAAAAATAAGTATGTCTGAGCTGCATTATTAAGAGAAAGAAAGTAATTTACGAATGCAACTAAAAGTAATTGTGAAAATGATGCTAATGAAGCTAAGGTTAATATCCGTTGGCATTAAAGTAAGTTGCGCCAGACAATTATTTTCGTCTGATATTAACGGGTTAATTCTAATAAAACTATTTTAATAATATAATTGCACAAACTTGAGGCTAGACTAATCTGGGTCAAGCATAGTTCATAAGACATCATTTCAAAGCTGTTTTGGAAATTCTCACAATATAATTAATTAAAGTATAATTAATCTATCCACTTCATCTCGTTCTTTATCATTAAACGCAATAGCCATGGCTTGGCTAAAAATGGCGTTTCCAATTTTTAAAATCTTTCAATACACGCGATTTGCTCCATGAAACAGACATTCGATAAATTATGATAAACTTAATGCAGGATTTCAGTATGTTGTTTATAATAAGAAAAGCATGCTAATAGGTATATTTTAATCTAAATCTGAAATCATGGCTTTATTGCTTTAAGTCGAGGATATCTTTGTATTTTTATTTGAATATTGAACATCAGACCATAGGTTGTCCTCAGTAAACTTTGGACAGATAATAAACGCTAAGTCCACGGCACAAATGTGCTCTTTTAACTTATTTTCTTAAAATAATAATAGTTTAACTTGTACGATATTAACGTCAGCTATGACAGTAATGCTGTAGAAACTCCCAGACTAATTTATGTGTGTAGTAACGCATGCAGGCAGGTACGAATTTTTTTCCGAATTTCACAGTCATTCCTAGGCAAGTTACGGCGTGGATAACACGAATATCTGTATAATAAAGCAATTTTAGACATACTTAACATATTGAAGGAATTTTATTGCAAAATTATGCATATACAAGTCTTTTAATATGGATTTTTTAGCAATATCTAATCTGAAATGCATTGTAAAAAGAAGAGGAAAATTCTAAGCAGGTCCAGCATGGAGAAACATTGGAAATTGACTTGCGCTCTAACAGGTCACAATAGTTTGTTACAAATTGTTTACACTTCTAATCTGGACTAGCCTCAAAGAATAAGTAAATTTGAAACGTGTGTTGTATTTTTAAACAACTTTATGACAATGAAAAACGATTATACATCTGAAATAGCTTCAGTGATACAATTCCATTAACATTGTGCATCTCTTAGTAGCATGGGAGTAAGACTACTGTAACAAAGTTGACCAATAAAGGGAAGGTGTTATTTTTTGTATGTAATTTAGGACATATTCTGTCTGTAAAACTAAAAAAGAACAAGTTTGGCACGTAATCTTTCACGGTAATTCGGAAAACAAGGGAATACGCTTTTCGAAATGGAAGAAGAAGATTTTTTCGGTGCAATAATGAATTAAAGGATTCAAAAATAATCAGTTTTAAAATTGAATTGTAAGATTTCATATATATATTAGAAGGATTCACTAATTGCATACCAACAGAAATACAGAGAGAAATTTAAAAGTAAATAGAAATTTCAGTAGTTTATAGAATATAGTGCCTAAATATATAATCGCATCAATATTTATATATATATATATATACTATATATATATATATATATATATATATATATATATAATAGTGTGTAACGGTGATAATTTAGGGGCAATACTGCAATTGTACTGTTCATATAGCTATTGGTTAAGTTAAGACTAATTAAATAGAGAAAGTCTCCTAAAGGCATTAGTTAACATGATGGAGATAACAATTTAAATGGTAAAATATAAGAAAAAAAGACTAATTACCATATTATAAGCATACACATATTAAGTTACTTGGACTGGAGCTCAACTGTCTGCTAACTTGATAGACGAAGCATGTACCAGCAAAAGTAGGTCTAATTGTACTGAATTAAAATAGTTAATGTAAACTTAATTTTGGCTGAGACAGTAAATTCAATAGTATCACTAGTGAATCTGGAAGCATTTTAGATTCAATTAATCACAAAGAGAGATTTCTACATTTAACCAAACTTAGTAATGTCGATGGCTTTAAAAATATTAAGTAAATGGATGTTGTATTGAAAGAGAGAGAGATAAAATAATACAAAAATTCATTCAAATTTTGGATCAGGAGTGACACCGGAAAAAAAACATGTTGATCAATTAAACTGTACCATTTTAATTTTGATTAAAGTCAATGGTAGATGACGAAAGAACTGGCACGATCTAGTGTCTTAGTGTAATCGTAAAATATCAAACGATGAAATATACATTTACAAAATTCAGATACAATAGCCGTAAAATTTCTGGCGATATTGACAAAGTCCGAAGGCGTTGAATGGAGAGCAAAAAAATTTCTTCAATAGACAAGAAATTATAAAGAAGAAAACCTCAGAATTATCAAATTATTAGTTTGATCCAATATTATGAATAATCTCATACCGATCACACCCAGAGTGTATGGATTTGCTGGTGTAAAAAAGTTTTCAGATGTAGTTGTATTTCTAAATTTTGGTGAAATATTGCAAATCTTAAAATCTATTGTGTTGGTAAGACGTACGGATTTGGCAACCATAAGGTTGGTACCATGTACAAACTCGGCAACAACGGTGTTCGTATCAAGTACTAAAAAGACACTCATAGTGTTGGAACCTTTGACAGACTTGATATATATTATATATATTGAGTTGGCTTTGAAGTCGCACTGTCGAAGACTTTATATTAAGTTAGATCTACTACTGCAGGTATATGCATTCATATCACCGAAATATATGCTGGATATATAACGTAATACGGGCTCATACTGATGAGTACTCAGTAAATGTTAAATTATACCTTCCGTTCGTGATGGCTGGTTCATTCTTCTGGTCCTATTTGAACTAATACACAGCTACATATATATATATATATATATATATAAATATATATATATATATATTAAAGTTCTCTGCAAAATTATAATCTAACTGGCCTTAGTAAAGATGGAATGAGAAAAAGAAATTTGATCAAAAGTTTTGGAATATATAACGATATCAGCTAAAGGAAGGAGAGCAGAAAAAATAGTAATAATAAATTTTATGATAAAAGAAATCGTAGTCACAATATCCAAAAGGTATACATTTCTTTAAATCAAATTTGCGGGTTTGAATTAAACACCAACCCCATAGTGAAAAACCTGTCATCTAACGACAGCAAAACTACCGCAAATCGCACGCACTGACGCGTTTCGAACTTACATGATCATCATCAGAGTACGGAAGCAAACTAACTAGCGAGGATCAGACCAAATTGCATATATATGGAAAGCAAAATTCGATACGCGGCTCTCACCTCTAGTAGTCTCGCATACATTGTACTTGACTAGAAATGTCGGCTGCACAATTTCTATTGAGACACGAACATTAACTGTTTTCAGCTTTCGCCACAGATATATATATAATCAATACAATTAAACAATCATTGATTGCGCGGGTGATGGTAACAATTATTTAAATCAAGTTTACTATTGTAACGACACAAAGCAATTGCCGACATATTGCGTAAATTAAATTCAATTCGATTTACGCTGCACCAATGAGAAAAAAACGAAACTTGCCGTTAACCAATAATGTGCAAGTAGCCATCTATGGCTATTACATGGTCGTTTAAGCACGGCGAATTTACCATGCAGTTCAGTTGTCGCTTTTGCCTTCTGCTGTTCGTGTCTCCGACTTGCTGTCTCCTACCTTTCACATACGCTGATTTTTGGCCTTGCTTTACCAACATTGGCAACATCAGTAACGCCAATCTTGTTGCTGTACAACTAGAGAGACGAGCCAATTACTGCAAAACTTCAACGTAGTTACTCAGTGAGATTTCAACGCCACAACAGGAGGAACCACAACCTATGTCAACCCGGGCTAGTCTCAAGAATCTAGGAGTACTTCTGGACAACGCTACCTTCTTGGCATTTGCCAGAGAACTCAGACCGGCCCTGTGAAGGGCCTCCAACAGTACTAGCTTTGTATTTATGGCACTCTAACCGAGTTTGTAACGTCGTACGGCATTTATTTGAAGCTGGAGCGTTTACAAAATTGGCGACCGAGCCAGGATACGAAGTACTGTACTCCTTCTTTTTTTATAAATAAAATTGACTCTTTTCATTTAAATTAACATTTGCGTATACGTTTTTACTCTGGTCGTGGTCTTCTGGGGAATTTTGTTGTGTGTATATTTTGGACGGAAGGTTTTTTTGTTCAATCTTTCTAAAGTCGTGGTATTCTGGGGAATTTTTTGGTATATGTTCTATTCAATTTTCCTACGTACAAAACTAAACATCTTGGTGATCTGTGAACGAACATTGACTGTACGTGCTCGACGGATTCAACTGCGGAAGATTGTGTTTCAATTTTGGAAGCTTTTGGTGGAAGGAAGGTGTCTACATACAACACTGTACATCTTAGTGATCAGTGAACGATCATTAACTTTACGTGCTCGGCAGATTCACCTGCGGAAGATTCTGTTTCAACTGTGGAAGCTGTTAGTGGGTAAGCGTTTCGTTTAAAGTATATTTATACATTTTCATCTTGCTTATAAATTTATGCTTTTAAGTTCATGTAAGATTGTTAGAATGTCAGGTCCAATTTTAGATATTGATGTCCATGTTTTGGATGGAGATTGTGAACTATTCTTTATGCGCGTAGACTCCGCTTTCTCCCCGCTTCCTGATTATGACAGTCATCCAAAGCTATCGAAGGTATTTGCTAAACTAACTTCTGAATTGCAGCGACGGATTTATCCTAAGCTTGAGGCCATTAAGAAGCTACCTAATCCCATTTTGGGCCTACAAAACGAAGTAGAATCCTTGCTTGGACCCACGGAGACTGAGCAGATAATAAACAAATATGCGCAGTTAGATATGCCAAATCTTGGCCCCATAGAAATACTGAGGGAATTACGGAAAAGTTGGTATAAAACCAACATTTCTGACCATGAGGCTAAGGTTGTTTTTATTAACAATCTTCCACAAGCATTTAAACTATTTGCCAGACAACTTCCCAACACTTTCTCTATAGATGACTTATCTGAGAGATGTGAGTTAGAATATAGGGTTTTGGAACCCAAGGTGAATCCGTCATCCTTTTGTTCTCCCCCGCAAGATGATAGGCTCTCCTCTTTAGAGAGGACAGTGGCGAACATGGCTAAAGGTCTATAAGGATTGGCCATAACGAAATCCGAGCTAAATCAAGTGAATGCTCGACTGAAATTCGTTCCTAAACCTAATTATAACGGTAGGCGGCGATCGAGAACCCTGCAATCCTTTAACAGATATGCCCCAAAGAACTTGTGTTATAACCACCAGAAGTTTTTTTATTCATGTCAAGTCTGTCTTTGTCGTTCCGAAGAATTTCCGAATGAGTGCCAATTTCCACAGTTGACGGAAAGGACAACAGACCACAGGCGCAAGGGTGCATCAGGATCGGGAAACGTCTGGCGCAGGAAGTAGAAGACCGAACTTTATGCGCATCAATGGCATCAACGGCGCCACAGGGAAGAAACCAATTACAATCTGACATCCCTGTGGACTCTTTTCGTCCACGCCGAATTTTTCACATAGAGAGCCAAACGGACAACGCCGGTCGCAATCACCAGCCTACTTGTTTTCATGACCCGGCCAAACAGCCCAACGAACTTCTGCACCTTCTTGATTTCAGAACCGGCGAAGAATTCATCGTAGACACAGGTGCAACAGTCTCAGTTCTCAAGGGTGATTCAATGACCGAGATGTCGCTAAGCGTTCTTCTCGCAACAGCTACAGAGAGCCCATACCTACTTATGGCTGCCGGTATCGCACACTCAACATATGTCTACGGCGTGAATTTTCTCACAACTTCATCATTGCCAAGGTCTCACACAATATAATAGGCCTTGATTTCCTTCTAAAATTTCGGCTCATTGTTGATCTTGCCAATCAAAAGATCATCGACCCCTCCACCGGACTTGAACAAAGCTTTTTGACACTTGCCTCCGAGCGTTTGGAGTTACAGGTCATTCAGCCAACCCCAGTGCATCATTCAGCAGAGATATCAGCAGCTTTTCGAAAATACAAATCGCTTTTCGATCTTAACAAGTCAGAGCTACGAGTCTCCAACACGATGCATCATATCGTCACAGAAGGACAACCTATTGTACTCAAGAAGTGACCACTGCCCCCTGCTAAACTGAAAGCTGCCCAAGAAGTATTTTTAAGGCTTTTGGAAGAGGGAATCATCAGACCATCAAAATGTTCATGGGCGTCCCCACTGCACTGTATCTCCAAATCAAGCGGATCGTATAGAGCCTGCGAAGATTACCGTAAGCTAAATTCATTGACAAAATCTGATGCATATCCTATTCCAAATATTAACACCTTACTTGAAAAATTCAATGGTAGCAATATCTTTTCAGTGATTGACCTCAGACAAGTCTACCATTGCATCCCGATAGCACCAAAATATATTGAAAAGACTGCAGTCATCACTCCGTTTGGCCTTTTCGAGTATCTTTACATGCCTTTTTGATTTAATTAAGCTACACAGACATTTCAAAAATTCATTGACAACATACTTCGCGACGACGCCGCTTATTGTATGACATATCTCGATGACATAATGGTATTCAGTCCAGACTTAGCATCTCATGTCAAGCATCTACGTAATGTCCTCTCACGCTTATCCAACCACGAACTCAAGACTAACTGTGACAAGACGCAGATTGCAACTACATCCGTGGACTCCTTAGAGCATCGTTTCACGCCACAAGATATTCAAAATTTGCCGTCAAAGGCGATTTAAATAAGGAATATCAAGTCACCGAAGACTGTTAGCGAGTTGCAGAAAATTCTGGGAGAAATAAACTACTATCGCAAGTTACTTCCAGGCCT